>DWNR01005711.1:0-10011 GCA_018250455.1 Polygonus leo
GGCATTAAAAATACATACAACCCTTAATCTTCACCTTTCTACTATTAACCCCCATTTTTTAATGTTTTTTTTTTTATGGCAGAACAAAGTTTGCCGGGTCAGCTAGTATAATAATATAATTTGACAGCTGGCAGTAGACATTTATTATTTTAAACATTGCATAATGTTAAAACTTCAAAAATCCGCGAGTGATAAAGATAAATCTTTAATGGATTAAAATAAAATTCTCATTATTTTTCTTCGAATATAGAACCAATTTTGTTATTTTCTGCTTAGTTGTTTTTCCCTCACTCTGTTTTTAAGATATGCCATGAAAATTCTCTTAATGTTTAGAAGAAGTAAAGCATTAGTTTGTCAACTTTAAATTTAACAATTCTTTGAATAAACGTCATAAAATATATAATACTAACGAATATTTACCGATTGTTATTCACATTACTTTCGAGTACTTGACGGTCCCTTTGAGCAGTCACAATTTATCTGAGCTTATTACAAATATAAGAGTCCTTAGCGGCAATAGTTGCTTATGTTCGGGGAGGACTAACCCTCACATTTTATTTTAGTTAGAACAAAATAAACACTATAGTACTATTTTACGCATCGCATACTCTCAGCACATCCTCAGCGAGTTAGATAAAAAAAATATTTGATCGTCTAAAGAGGTAACCAAGTATATTGAGGTATCCACTTAAGAAATCAATAACATTGTCGTCTAAGAGGCACTTTCATTAAGTTAGCAACATAATATTATCGGGGTGAGCTGACGTCTTCTATCTTGACACGTTGTCAGGTAATCGAAACGATGTTACGATGCTTACATATTTAATATAAATAATCACGCACTATACCTATCGATTTATAACTCTAAGCCGTTGCGTATTGAGAAATGGGCAATATTTTTGTACGTTTATTTATCATTTTACTGTTTAAAGTCAGTATGGAGTCATATTTCTATAGGTGAGCCGCACGTCTTTATTCACTTGAATTTCAGTCTTATGAACCGTTAATATTTTTGCGTAAATATATTTTATCGCTGGAATAAAAGAAATACTGTTTTCGTAATTGTGCCTTATGAACACTATGCAACGCAATCTATATAGTAATTTGATTATATTGATTCTGAAATGTGTTGCTTTATTTTACGAGAACTAAATATTCACATCATACGCGTGGATGACTCGATATTAATATCAAATTAGAGTGCATTCATGTTTCGACACAACTGTCGATACGTCTTTGAAATGATATGCCTTTATGTATAAAGATATTCGCTATCAACAAAAAATGAAGGCGCTTTATGTCATAGCTACCAAACTATATACTTTCTAAATTCTTTGGTATCCTCGTAAGGTTTTTCCTTATTGATACTTAGTTAAACAATCACATTTTAAATAGCAGCAATCTATGCATCTATGATGCTGTGTAATATTTTAACTGTTTAAGTTCCGTACACAGGCAGTGCCAACAAAACCCTATTACGTCGCTGTCTATTCGTCCGTCTAATACGTAGACACTTTTTTTACAGAATATGTATTATTATTCAGATCTGCCACTATACTATAACAATAAAACATTATATTTAAAGTAAAATGTAAAATATAGTAATAAAAATACAACGTCATTTAGTTGTTCGTATAACATTTCAACTGCATCTATAAGCGGCATATCCGGATCCTGGTGCGAATGGCGCTCCCTCCGTATCGTATTGACCGATGTTATTGGAGTAATATCCGGTAGATTTGGATTTATTCAAAAACAGTTCAACATATTTCGTTTATAGGGCCACAGCGTGGGGAGATCCTTTGGTCATCTCATACGATTAGTACTCAATTGTCCCTTATACCTATGGATGATTACGAACCCTCCTGCTTGCGATCTTTGAAAGAAATTGATCCTTGTCAGGGTTTTAATAAAATGTCCCCCACAGATACCAATATTGAAGGTAATTATTTTGATCTTGTTTATTTGATCTTCAGACAACCTTTGACTAGCAAATAAATAAAAGATATCTAATTCTATAGAGTCTGGTACATGTGTCGTTAGACCTCTTGAGAGTGATCCACCCCAAAAAAGAAATATTTTTTGGACAAAACTTTTTATTTTTAATTTTTTATGATGTGGCATTAAAAATACATACAACCCTTAATTTTCACCTTTCTACTATTACAGTCTGGTACATGTGTCGTTAGACATTGAAGTCATTTTCATTGGATGTTTGTTTTGGAATGGATGGAACGAAGTTCCTTTCGATTAATTAGTGAAGGAATCGTAATAAAATTTTATTTCTTTTAAGTTATAATAATATTTTTTTTATTATTAACAGATGTAATATAAACTTTATCAGTAGGCTCAATTTTAGTAATAAATGGCAACTGGCTTGCTTTCTAAGAGAGAGAGAGACTGAGTAGAAACACGCGCACGCCGCACGGCTTGCAGCGCGCGCGCTATCAACTAAAGCAAAAAGTGTCGTTACAATATTTAATTTTGGTCTTAATTTTTTCGGCCTAGCCTCCTTTCGCAACGCGCGATAATATCGTTCCAAAAATAAACACTCTCAGAGAGATGTTAACTTTTGCGTGAGGGCAATACAATGATTTTAATAAGTTTTATTATCTGTAAATATACAAAGTATTCATATGTTCCTACTTCACATATTATTAAAAAGTTTTTGCTATTAAAAAATAAGTGGCAATCTATTTCTAAGCATATTACTAAGTTTTAACTTTGAAATTGTGTGCTGTGAAACTTTGTGTGAAACTTTGAACTGTGCGTTTATGAAATTTGAACCACAGACCTCACTAATGAGCGATCGAGTTTTAATTATTATGCCCTCACTGATAAGTTAGGTTATAGAGGACGAATAAACACATTGTAAATAATAAAATGTATTTTGGGTTTAATATAATCACGGTCTAATAATTATAATTGTTAAATAAATATGTCTAGTTGATGAAAAGGATTGTTAAGGAAATGGATTAAGTTGATAATAAAGACAGTTTATTCTGTGTTATATCTGAATATCCAGCCAAGTGGTAGAACTCATGTAGTTCGACCGGGGAGGTACCACTGCCACCCTCATAATCATCCGTGGAGCAATTTATTGTATTTGGAGAGGAGTGGTTGCTGGCTATACTTAAACGCGACGCGAACATCTTAGTCCTCAGGGGTAGCAACGCATCTATGATCACTCTTAGGTATGACTCAATCGTACTTGAAGATGATTACTGATGTCCATGGGTGGCAGTGGCCATTTACTATCAAGTGGACTGTATGTTCGTTTGCTACCTTTACACCATTAAATATATAATAATGTTAAAATTTAAAACGCGCGCAGGAACATTCGTGTTTTATCGTGTTTGATTTCGAAGGTGTATTCTGTTAAACATTCCACACGTTTCATAACAATGAACCCCTGAGACTTAGACGCATCGATGTCGTCGTGCACAATAATTATCAGCTATACTAAGTATATAAGTAGGTAAAGATAAATAAGACATTGCATTTCGGCTGCTCTCTCGTTGCTCGAAAGGGCTAAAATCAACTTCTCAATATTTCTACTTATCTCTAAAGTGGTAGTACTATGCGCGCAGTCATAACAGCTGGGTCAAGAGGTATGGAATTTTGCATGAAGGGTCCTTGAATGTTGCTAATGAGTACTCAAAAGGGGTTTGGTAAATTCCTCCCCTAAAGTTATGAAAATTTGAAAACAACGTCTTATTTTTGAAGTTAGGTATTTATAAACAGATGCGGATACCTTACTTTTTAAATCTTCACTCTTACAGGATAAAATAGTAACTTAATTTTTTTAAGCAGATTTAATTGGGGAAATTTTGTTTTATAAAACGATTATTGTGACATTGTGTAACCATTTACTCTCTGGATGGTTATAATAAATTATTTATATAACTAACGATTAAATATAACTAACGATTACCTTGTATTTGAGTATTTGCTTATCGTTATATCTTATTATTAAAAAAAATATAAATAAATATAAATATTTTTTTTTCATTTATATACTGCAGACGAGCATGCAGTCCACCTGATGGTAAGTGGTCACTACCGCCCATGGACATTTATAATCAACCCCAAGTAACTACCATCGAATCATTCGTAACCTGTGTTGACGACAGATTCGTTTCTTCCCCCAAAGACTAAGACGTTTGCCTCGTGATAAGTATAGCAACCACGCATCTCCAAGACCAAAGTGTATTCAAATTGAAATATTAACACAACTAAAGTTTAGTTTTATCAATATGCCTAGCAAAATGGTCAGGTAATTATTAATTCTTTTTAATTCTTATTTGAGTGAATTCAAATCTTATGGAACTAAATAAATCTATTTACAATCTAATAGGTATATCTATATACCTATTTATACATATAATAAAGCTAAAGAGGGTCGAAAGTCTGTAATGGAAGATATTCGAAAAATAGTTGGCTGGGGATACTTAGAATTGATAACAGAACACGTTTTAACAATTTTTAGAATTTTTGTCTGTTTGCCTGTATATCTGTTTGTCCGGTTATTTGACCGCGCATCACGTAAAAATGGCATAACGTATTTTGATGCAAACTGGACTTATCTGTCGAGAAGACCCCCGGCCAGGTTTTAGGCTATCAAAATTCAATCCCTAAAAGAAGGGATAGCGGGCGGAGGCGCGGGCATAGCTAGTTATTATATATGCCTTTGTAGATGTATAAAATATGTGAGTTGTATTTATTCTAATTATTATCAGAATAAAATGTTATCTATGGTCTCTGGTAAAAAAAAATGCGGGCCTAATATTTCAACACTAGTTGAAGCAGTTCATGCGATTCGGTTGAAAGTTGCTTTAGTTTTCACACTTATGCTAAAATTTAATCTTCGGGGGAAGCAACGCATCTGTGATTATATTAGCGTCAAGTATGACTTGCAGTTGCTTACTCATGTCTATGAGCGTCAGTGACTATTTACCATCATTTAAAATACACGAAACTTACTTAGTGGCAAATGGTCGAAACATAGTCTTAAAGTCGCATTTGAAAGTCCGGATTCGCAATTTCTAGCACGCACCTCAGTAATCAAATTCATGTTCGACTTGTGCGTATTAAAATTTAATTATCACTCGCTTTTCAGTTAAGGAGAACATCTTGAAGAAACTAAACGCCTAAGAGATTATAAAAAAAAAGTATTTTTATTTTGTACTCGTTTAGCGCGGTGGTCTATAAACCATGTCATTCCATGTCATGAGAGGAGCCCCGTGCCCAGAAGTGGGCTCAAGTCATTACTGTCCTACTGCTGGGACACTAAAAGTCCATTTGCTATTAAAGGTTCCAAATGAGATGATATTTAAATAGTTTTTACGTCACAGGCATGTATCAGTGAAACAACATTTTCTTTTAATGGCTATTGATTTAAGGCAAAGTCTTGGCTTCATAAGATATAAATCATTATACGACTTCACGACATTATACGACGTTGGCTTTATCCTACTATATATTCATGTTGAAATACATTTTACATTTACAAAATTATATGCCACAAACACAAAGGCTTTGAACATCAAGTTTTCCTGGAACTTTATTAAAATCAACGTACAAAGGCTCTTTGATATTTGCACCGACAGCTACCTAGCTATATGAATGTCGGTTTCATGAAATGGATGCATGCAGGATTTATTTATTTTTAGCTCAAAGCTCCAATTCCCGGAACGTGCAGACTGCCCCCCTCGATCAATACAAATGTCAGAAAGGGACGGGAGACCGCGGGGGAGCTTCTATCGCGATACGTATAGAGTTGAATTCGTGTAAATATAACGTGAAATGCCACGAGATGAGTCTGTAGCATCCGGGGTGTAGCAAAAGGGGCGTGCCTACCAACATACCGCCCCCAGGCGCCATCGCGCTCTCGGTTCCGCCCACGTAAGCCTATTAGCGCTGTTCCACGAATTCCTATTATTGTGCAGGTTTCAGAATTAATTTTCAAAGCTTTCGACTAATTGATACTGACATCGGATTTCTGAGTATGCTTTTGCTGCATTTACTCGTACTGGATTTAATTTCTGATGGAATTTCCGATGTGTATTGTTTCGTATTAATAAATTCATGCTATGATTTCCGTCCATCTCTGTTTCCCTCCTGAAATTTAATGCGTTCCATTGTGATACTGGGCATATATACAGTGGTTTATTTCAGATGGGGGATATTGGGAGAGTACAATAATGGAGTGCGGATTTCGAGATTTCACAAACAAACAAAATGTGATAGGTACGCGATATAATACGCTCATGATTTCGAAAAATCACAAGTCTGTGTTTTCGTCTCGTGTGATACTACACCTACATCCTAAGCGTAGCAGTTGTTTATAGCGATGTCATTGTGTTTTTAGGTTGTTCAGTCTCATTCCCACTTAGGTATACTAAAGGCGATCGGACCGTCCGAAAAAAAACACGAATCTATAGGCCTATGCTAAGTTGCTCACAGATGTAACGCGTAGAGAAATACATGGATTTCATATCATACAATACCACTATCATAAATATAAACCACAATTATTACGGAAGGTGTTTTCGACATTAGTATTTATGAAGGTATGTGAAAAGGCCTAATTCTAGTTTTGTCAACTCTATTCTAATTCTTTTATCTTTTTTATTTTTTTGTACGGACAAAAATATGCATGATTGTAAAGATTCTTATAATGAGTATGCTTAAAACAGCTTATATGCCCGCAGTCATCTTACAAGCCTACAGAATATCTTATATTTTTATACAACAATAAATTGCTTCACGGAGGATCGTGACAGATGACTTCGGTTTCTCATGCAGTCCTTATAATTCTCGGTGAAGCAATGTATTGTGTTTCAGTCTTTAAGAGGCGTGGCTTCCAGCTATACCTACTTACACTCGAATGTAACTCCAGGTACAAATCATGCTTGGATGATTATCAAAGTCCATGTGTGCTAATGACCACTTATCATGGGTGGATATCCTTAGCCATAAATCGAAGATTCTCTATCGCGTGTTCAATAAATAATTCTGGGCACATTATTAACATACACAAAATTCAAGTAATTATGGACGTGGAAATGCGCCGTAGATGACTGTTATGAGTTTTCTAAACCAATTCTTCTCACACTACTGGGCACGGGTATCCTCTCAGAATGATAAGGAATCGTCTATAATCTTCCGCGCTGTACAAATTTTAAATGGTAAATTTCAGACAAATCTTTAGATTATAATATATCGTTTATTTTTTCTCATGAAAATCTCGTTCGCAGAAAAATAAGTGGTAATTTAAGCCATGGATTCAAACCCGGATCGCGTTATAGGTACTAAAATTCAGGTTGCTGTAAATGAACTTGCGGCGGTGGCAACGCGTAGATATACGTAAGTACGAAATTGCATTATTACGTTTTCTCTGACATAAGAATGTATATTATAAATATAGTTTTAGTTTCTAGTTATTAAAAATGTTTACGCAAGAAATACTCCGCAGAAGAACAGGGCTGATCAACCATGAAAAGTATTCCATCTTGCCGGCTAAATATCCTATTCGGTACAATCGGGATACGAGTGGTTCCTATACTATTTAAAATTTGGAATAGGTTTTTAAATGCAACACTTGAACCAATAAATTTTGTGTAATGAACAGTATTGACCAAGTATTAAAAAAAATTAAGAACTTCCCTACTTCCCTAAGTCCCACCACCACACCTCTCCCACTATAACCCGGATGCAACGTAGGTTCTAATGGTACACTATTAAGAATTAAAATAACTAAATATTACAATTGTTTACTTAAAATTATTAAATTTACGGAATGGACAGTATTGTTAAAGTACAAAAATGTTTAATATTTAAAGTCCCAGTATTAGTTCCCTAATAATAACTGGAATAAATACCTGTGTAGGCATACAGGTATACAAATACTACAATTCAAATTATACATTATAGTAATAGTCAATACTGTATAAGTATAAAAACGTCTTCGCTACCTACTGTTCTACAAGCGGTCCACTAATAACAAATTAACTGCATATACCGACACCACAATACATTAAACTTACACCACTTATACAAAACTGTTGAAGGGTAAAAAGCGTTTGACAATTTCCCTACCTAACGCGCCATGAACAAACTTCACCTAACGTAACCCCAATACATCTAGATTACAAGTAGTAGGTACGCTAATAAGATTCGGACTAACTAAATGCTTCCCACAATTGAAGTGTAATATCTATATAGTCTATCAAATCTAAAACATCTTATGTAAAAATATTATTTGTGTTATTTAAGATATGCATTATAAATATAATATTGTTCGTACTCAAAATTATTAAAGCAATTTACTCGTTTAATAGTTTTAATAATATTAACGACGTTAAATCTTATAATGTTTGTATCTTATCTAATGACATGATAAAACTATTTAATATACTCACTTTACAATACATCATTTTTAAATACCAAAATACCGGTATAAAGTTTTAGGAACCCCTAATAATAATAGACGAGGGTCTCACCCTGCCAAACTAGACAACTAACTCGATCCACTGGTAATTACTGGCTTTTGTAACACAAAATATTCCTGACCACCACTTACAAGACAATTATACCCTGAGTTTAGGTTTGATTTGGATAAATTAAACAGCATAAGCAAAGTAAAAATACTACAGAAGTGAAAACTTGAGTATTAACGTTGTGCAATTTTTGATATTTTGGAATCGTTACGGAATAATTTTACACGAAATGCTTTAATTATCAGTATAAAAGTACTTATATTTATGTGCTGAAACACAATATTAATTTATTGCGCTATCGTACACAAACACGACAATTTATATAACATTAAAAATTTAACACTTCAGAAATATTACAATTATTTTACATTAAAAGTTTATCTCTCAGAATGACATCGTCCGTCGGACAAATTTTCGATCAGGTCACTGACGACACGGGTTAACATTTTATACCCATCACCAAAAGTGCACAACGCCTTTAAAGAAGTTTTCCCTTCAAAAATAAATCGACGTAATTGAGCATGTTATACCTAACGGAATAAATAAATGTAAAAGAAATAATCAGTTTTAAGTGTCTAATCATATATCTTACTCTGAGTTATGTTCAAAATCTTAACTCATGTAACTCATACGTTAAATGGAAATCATATCCAAACCTCCATCCTTATAGAGGACAGCACCTAGTTATAGATGCAGACGTGCAGTAATTATTAAGTTCCTGTTTCTCTGGGTTTATTTATTAGGGCAAATCTCGTCACTCATAGTCCGTTACGGTAGGTTTAAATAATATATCCTTCATTGATAAGTAACGGATAATTAATATCTAATACATTAAAAGCAAAAATATAACAGACGACATCTTACGTACGTAAACTACGCAAATCCATAAATTATACGCAAAACCACATTCTAATAATATTTACCACGGCGTATCATCGCTGAGATTGTGAATGACTGAACGTGATAAATCACAATTTATTCAATTCGTAGTCAAAGTCGATTTCGATATTGCCTTGCCACGTTCTCAGAAGTGAACCCCATAGGGCTCGATTCGATTCCTACATAAATCTAATGATCCTGTATAGCTAGTAAAGGGGTGAAACCCCTTACGGGCGAATTTGGGGAGAATCCAATAGCGACGGATGGTCCAGCTAGAGATTACTGAGTTGTTTATTCCACACCAGTCATTAGCGAAGGGATTGAATTGATTATACAGAATGTTTCGAAAACATTTTTTCTTAAAATATTTTTTCATTGTTTTGTTATAACTGTGTCCCCACAAAAACTTGTCATTAAAATAAAATAAGACAAAAGTCGCTTTGAAAACGGATTACACTACTATCGGATTATAATATGTTGTATATCGTAATATTATGTGCAGTCGATAAAGACAAGCCTTCTTTATCTATCATTATAAGAATATACATGAATAATACTAATCTATACATATAATAAAGCTAAAGAGGGTCAAAAGTCTGTACATGGAAGATATTCGAAAAAAAATTGGCTG
>DWNR01005712.1:0-10011 GCA_018250455.1 Polygonus leo
TAATCCTCCGTTAAGCAATTCTTGTGTTTCGGCTTGGAGACGCGTGGTTGCCGGCTATACTTATACTAGGCGAACATCTTAATCCTCAGAGGTGCAATGCATCTGTGATCAAACTTAGGAATGATTCAATCCTCAAAATGATTACTAATGTACATGGGCGGCAGTGGCCACTTACTAACCGATGGACTGCATGCTCGTTTGCTATCTTTGTGCGATAAAAAATACATACTTTAACCAAAATACAACACCTTATGTGCAGCAACGTTTACGACGGACAAAAATCCCTATTTTGTCCTATATTTCGAGGTACATTTTGGGCGCCGCGGGCTTGTTCACACAAAATGTATACCACCTCTGTAAGACCTATATAAGAACCGGCTCAATGGTCTCTTATGTCCACAGTGACGGTGTAATATGAGAGATATACTACCAAAAGTGCTCAGATTGGCACTTAGCGAGTTAAACAGCTCCTCATGGATACAAAGGGATAAGTTAACACATAGAGTGGACTGAGGAGGGCATGCGTAATTCTATTCTATTCGGATACGTTTTCTGCCAATTCTTTTTTGGTTAGCACTGAGTAATCTAAAAAAAGAAATCAAAAGATTTATTTTATTGGTAATTAGTGACTAAAACCTACATAAACATTTTAAACAAAATACAGTACTGATCTTTATAAATATATTTTTAATATACAATCGCCTCTTCACATTTTGGTATTCCCATTTGGTATTCCCAGGTTTTTGGTATTTTAGTGAACAAATCCTGTATAGAAGAAACGTAATCTCAACATCCAACATTTTAATACGAGAGATATACTACTAACGACATCACTCTTAGATGAGTTAAACAACTTCTCATTGATACGACACGAGCACACGGAATGGGCTGAGAAAAATAATGAATTTCAAATACTACATTTGTCCTAGCACTTTACGGGCGCCACTATTTCCACTACACTAAATCTGGCACGGAATCTTGTAAAAGGTGTCATAAAAACAACGTGAAGAGATTGTTTTTCAAATTTCAATCTTATATAATCGCCTGCCAATTTTTTATTATTGATGCCACCACTGAATAGATTTAGACGTACCTAAATATAATTTTTAAACCATATTCTATAATGCTTTTGTAATATTTTCGGTCGGTCATAATAGCTTGATGATGACGCTCAAGATACTGTTAGTTATGTCTTAGTAAGTGTGTACAATACATGAGAACCGTCGCTATTGTTCCGAAGATCCAACAATGTAACACGAGAGATACAGTACCAAACGACGCGTCACTCTCAGATTGGCACTTAGCGAGTTAAACAGCTCCTCATTGATACAAAGGCATGCACAGAGTGGGCTGAGCAAAGCCTATGAATTTCAAAAGCCGACTCCAGACCATTCTGCGCTTTGAATACATCAACGTCACGTGTTCGGAGTAACGATCTGAATTTAAAACATTTTCCGCGTTTAATATTCATATCGGTGGGTCCTTTTCAGATTCTTTTTGGTTTCAATCTCAATGCTGGAGTTTACGTGTGGTGCTAAATGACAGTATATATTTCCGTGTGTATAATAAAAGTAATAGAAGAATTACAAGGACTACGGAATTCAACTCCAATATGTGCTAAACAGTACAGTTTTTCTTAAAAAACTAAATATACTTAATTAGTAAAAAAAACTCGTTCTTTACTTTTAAAACATTTTGAATATAAAATACTGTTCGCATTATTTAAATTATACCTTATATTAAAAATGATTTCACAAAAGATACCCTATGTATTTTTAATTTTAAAAAGTGTATTCGAAGAATAAAAAAGAATAATATAATTTAAAATATTAATTAATTAATTAAAAATACGTACAAAATCATATACAAATACATGTATCTCAATTCACAATTCAATAAAAATGCGCTTTAAAGCGAATTCTAATTAATTGACATTAATAATAAAAAATATTAACCAAGTTGTATTTCCAAACTCCATATTCACTTTAAAATTAAAATCTTTAAAAATGATTCACTTAAATGCAATTAATTTGCTTCTGAATGTGAATAGTTGAGTCCGGTTAAATGTTTATCTCAATGCGTTCAAAGCCAGCAAATTAGGAAACTGTGTGGGAAGCTCCTACAAAATCCGTTTAAGCTGTAGTAAAAGTTTAATAACTCAGCTGGTACTTGGGCGGGTTCCCGCGGGAACGCTACGCAGTGTAGGCACTTTACATACATATGTATGACGGCAATCTATGTTAGATACCGGTAACAAACGTACGACAGAGACAAACTTTGTATATTGACATCTTTAATGAAATGAAATGAATGCATGTATTGAGAAGAAAAAAAAATAATAAAACAATTTATTACAGGCTTATGCAGAAGAGTTTTACATTTTTCATACATACATATATACATTATTTATTTATTTATTATTATATTTTATTACAAAGAGGGATCGATTAAGTCTGAAAAAACTAGACTTATCTAATACTTAAAATTTGGATGCCATGAAAATGGACAATTATTAGCAGTTATTGTTTTATTAAGATAGCAAACTTGTATGTAGTCCTGATGGTAAGTGTCACTGCCGTCCATGGACATTAGTAATCATTTCCAAGTACGATTAAATCGTGCCTGAGGTTGACCGCAGATGCGTTGTTACCCCTGAGTACTAAGATGTCCCCCTCGTTCGGAAGTATAGCCGGTAACCACGCCTCTACAAACCGAAACGCAAAAATTGCTTCGCGACGGATTATGAGGGCGGCGGTGGCACTTCCCCGGTCAAATTACACAAGTTCTACCACCTGTTAAATTACGAGTAAACTTCTTTCAAAATCCGTTTAAGTTGTAGTAAACTTTAATAACTCCGTCGGTACTTGAGCGGGTTCTCATGGAAACACTACGCAGTGTAGGCACTTTACATGCATATGTATGACGGCAATCTATGTTACATTCGTAAAACTACTGCGGAACTTTGTATATTGACATCTTTAATGAAATAGGAATAATTTATTTAGAAGAAAATAAGAAACATTTATTTGAGACATATGCAGAAGGATTTCACATTTTGCACATTTACGTTGCCCTTTCTTTGAATCTCAGACTTTAAATTCATTACGCTCTTTCTTTTTTTGTATTTAAAGTAATATATATTTATGTATGCTAATAACGTTATATCTCTTCGAGCAGACCTACGACAGAGATTGTGTGACAAATCAAAACATATTTAAACTAAACTCAAAGAAAAGTTGGGCGTTGTCCTTTCTTTCAATGCTTTGTCCTTTTTCTGTATTTCAAGTAATAAAAATATTAACTACTATATTTTAACACATGTATATTCTGAAACTCGTTTATAACTTCATGTTATTTTGTTTTTCTACACCTACTTTTAGTAATAAAATTTTTTACTGATCTATTTTAAGAAATGTACCTATAGTTTGTAGCACGATTTCTACCTCATATTATTAATAACAAGTAGTACTATAACATCTCCAAATTAATTACATGAGTATAAAAATTCAGAACATGGAAACCGGTAATGAGAAATGTGGGCTCATGCAGCGGTCGTCCAAGTCACAGTAATGTAGGTAAGAGTGAAATGAAACTCGGTCTGTCCGCGCGGGACCCATTCACTGGCCGGCCTGGCACTGGCAGGCCCATTCGGCCCTAACTTTGTGAATTGTTAATTACTTCACCTACTTGTTTATTTCATAATTATGTGCACACAAGAAAGACATGCGGAATTGCGGCTTGACCGATTTTTATGCAATTTTATATTCATATTCAATTGGTCTGAGAATCGGCTACTACCTATTTTTCATACCCCTGAGCGATAAGGGTTGTTCACACCTAACATGATTTTTTATTTTATGGGGATTTATTTTATTTTTCCATAATGTGGCATTAAAAATACATACAACCCTAAATTTTCACCCTTCTATAAATGCTTTATCGTTTCCTTCTACAGTTCAAGTAATAAAAATATTTACTAATACATTTATATTCTGTAATTCGTGTGTTACATCATATTATTTTGCCTTTCCTGCATCTACTTTAAGTCATAAGATTATTCACTAATATATATTTAAGACATTTATAGTCTGTAACTCGATTGCAACTTCATATTATTAATGGCAAGTAGTTCTATAATTTCTCAAAATTAAACATGAGTATAAAAAATTCTGAACATGGTAACCAGTAATGACATTTCTCATTCCATGCAGAGGTCGCCCAAATCATAATGAAGATAAGGATGACACGAAACTCGGTCTGTCCGGGAACCATTCACTGGGTCACCCTAACTTTGTGAATTGTAAATTAGTTTCCCTATTTCAATGTAAGAATTTTGTTTTTAAGTTGTATAACTTATCCAAATTAAGTACATGAGCATAGAACATTTAGAACATGGGCACCGGTAATGACAGTTCTCATGTAGCGGTTACGGTAGTCACGGAAGGCAAGAGTGACAAGAAACTTGGTCTGTCCGCGTATTAAACCATTCACCTGCTTGGTCTTAACATTGCGAATTTTAAATTACTTCACTTTTTTCAATCTGAAACACCTTTTGTCTTTTTTTGCTACAATTCAACTAAAAAAGTATTTAGCAACTTAGTAATGAATCATACAAAACTGTCAGCAGAAGTATATGTGAGATTCTATTTCAAGACTTGAACTTTGTGTACTTGCTCTTGACTTAATTAAAATATAATGTTTAGAGATATTTTATGCTACGTGATAGAACCCCAACTCCATGTTTATCCTCCCGAAATCATTTTTTGTATTTCATAAAGGCGTTGTTCCCGATCATACTTAAACAGTCAGGTAGGTCATATTCCTCAGACATAGCAATGCATCTCTAATCTATCTCGAACACATGGTGGTTAATACTATTTAAATCGGGGCTCATTCAGGGTCAGTTCTTACCTCATAATTATTTAGGCCAGTACTAAACTTTCAAACCCGGCGAATCATTAGCGCCCTCTCTGGTTTTGCATATCAATAGACAGCGGTGACCATGCTATCTGGGGGCCAAAAATATATTCTGTTTTTATACAACTGCGGCGAATTCGTAACGAATAGTTTTTTTTAGCATTTAATCTATATGTGGGATGGGTATGCGTATGTTCCACCGTACTGCCTAAACTACTCATCCGACTTTGAATGTTTATGAAAAAAAAAATTGGGTTGCATAAACTATATTTCTTCAATAACGGGTATTCTACATAGACTCAAAGGTAACATAGCCTATTATTATGGCTCGTCATGATAAGCTACCATATGTATATTTAACAACAATTAACCGTCATGGTGACTTTATGAATATTACATTGCAGACTTTACTGAGAGCCTTAAATATTGAAGTGAATCATAAATTTGTGAATTTTAAATATCTTATCAGTTCCTAAAAAATATTTTGGACCTAGCTCAGGTAATATTAGGGTTTAGGTCGCTTTTGGGCTGAAGTAGGTGAACTAACTGCTTTTTAGAAATATTTAATAGAAAAATATGTACTTTTTAGGAATCCATGTAAGCCCGTGTAGACTTCGTCCTGCCATTAATAAAATATCTCAACAGCAGCGCCACTTATCGTGTTCAAAAATATCCTAATTCTCAACTTGGTCCAAATTACGTACCTATTTCTAAATTTCATTAAAATTACTTCATAGAAAATTAGCGTGGAATATTGTGATGCGTAATGATTAAATTTTTAAATATACATATCATGTTTTTTTAATATATTTTATAAACTACATAATCTATTACTAATATTAAGTATTGATTTTAATATTGTATTTAAAACAAAACGAATATTTTAGGTTATATTCGACTTAAAACTGTAACTTATACACCCACTAGTAAGAAAGTTTCTAGTCATCGTGGCCTATAGACTTTTACCTTACCAGAGAAGCCGCTAACGAATTGTCTTGAAGGAGGGATTTTTAACACCTTTTTTATGTCGTACGCTCTGAGTGTACTACAAGTTCGTTCCACATTTTGCATATACGAGGCGAAAATATTTGCGCAAACCAAAATTGAGGACTGAGTTTTACTTATAAACGTTCAGAAATGACAATACTAAGTAGTAAGTAGAATTACGCTGGTAGTCCCATTTTATGCCATAAAAGCTAAATCTTAAATTTGATTTGCTGGGAATTGAACACCGAAGCGGCTTGTCACGATAGGTCTTTGAATTATTTCGAACTTATGCACACTACTCTGATTTTAAATATCACACTTAAATTTTTTACACTCTCTACTACAAGAAAACATCGTGAGGAAACCTACAAAGTACACGCCTATAAGATTTCCAAAAAAATTATGCAAGTTTTTAAAAGTCAGTTTATTAAAATAGGTAGCACATGCATTCGTGAGATGCTTTTCTGCATTCGTTAGAACATCCTCACGAATGCACACTATGTGTTGATGATCGGTTACTAATTTAAAACTTGAAAACATAACAAAAAAACTGTCATTCGCATTTATATTATTTGTCAGGATAACTGGCATATTAACCAATACCAACATATTTAAATCAATATCCTCTATTAAAATCAATAATGTGTGAAAAAGAGAAAAAGGCCAATCACATGTCACTAGTTAATTAAGCTAATAAAAATATCAATGAAATGAGGAACAAAGTATAAATAAGTACAGTTGAATTTGAATTTGAAATAAACAAAAGACGAAATCATATTTTTATGTTCTCTCGAATTTTGCTTTTATTTTATCAATGTAATTACCAAAATACAAAAGGGTAAATATATCCCTTTATCACTTCGAACGACTACAAAAGACTCACTAAGTATTTTGAAGAAGGAACTCATAATCCATCTTCGCTGTCGTATCGCGGAAAATCTTAAAAATTAATTGTGATGTTTCAAGAACTTTCCCGTTTGAGACAAAAACTCGAGACAATTCATCGCAATCTTATTGTTGAGCAAGTTTCATTCGAGAGTTTCGACGACGGGAAGTTTTAAGCCTTTACGCATATATAATTCGTTTATATGCCTTTAATACGTACTATTTATTTACTTACTTTATTAACATAATGTTTACTATTCTATAGGTCTATATAAAAATATATGTAGATGCTATAATTTACAATAAAACTAATTCCCTAAAAAAGACAATTCAAAAATAAAACTGTTGACTTTGGACAAGGTTCCCAAGATACTAGTAGAACTTCAACTTTGTACATGTTCTGAGATTTTGGAAAAAATGAGAAGGTTCAAATATTTTCTTTGCCTGGCTGTAATAATAAACAATATGGAAATATACCACTTGTACATATTAGAAAACCTTATATTTACATAAAAGCAGGTCTAAATTACTATGAAAATAAATAATACTTTCTAAAATAACAAACGAGCGCTTTGAGCGCTTTGAGCGATTAAAATTAAGGAAATCAGACGTTAATCCGCGTAAGATTTAAAATAAAGACATCAAGCACCCAAACAAGTTAAACTTTGAATGTGATCCCGCCTTAACACCGCTTAAATTCAATTACTAAAACAAACGGAACTAAACAGCGGCGAATTCAGGCATGACAACAATGAAATAGTTTAACAAATTAACGCTCAGAGCTTTAGGTGGAGCCCATTGCTGCTATAATTAATCGTGCATAGACTTGGATGTTTATATTATACAAATAGTATATGTACAATTGTGTTTGTTTCTGAATAATGAAGCTGATTTTCTAAATATCAAAAAGTTACGAAGTCATTTGATAGTTAATAATAATACCTTCAAGAAATCCTAGTATAGGGGCCCTAGTGGAAGAAATCTCGACACATCGTGGGTATCATGGATACTTAAGACACCCACAAACACCCAGAACAGATTTCGAAAATCACCATTCAAAATATCTGTCTGGTCTTTTAAAATCGAGGGATATGGACTTTACACTATTCACCGAAGGATGTTTCCAACCACATCAATTGGATTTGTGGCGGGCCGCTTCAATTCTGTTTTCCTTTGGTCTCACACGTGCGTCTTGTATAAAACGAGGAAGAAGAATCTCAAAGAATTCACAGGACACATTGCCATGGAAATCTTCAAAAAGAAATCAAAAGAGTTCTCCTTCAAAGCTGACGATGTATTGCAAATATCTATAGGTGACGGTAACTGCTTCTCATTTGGTAACCCGTCTGCCTTAATAATTCAATGAAAAGCATATCTACATAACACCGGATAACTCGTACATAATATGCAATATCTCCAACAATATAGTATTTCTCAAATAATTGTATTAACGGGAACAAAGCCCGCTATTATTTTGAACCATTTCAAACGAACATTGGCTGTTGTCAAATTCTAGATTACATTCTACTGAAGCATAGTCCGATTCCCAGCGGATTGGACACGGATGGGTTTGTGAGCCCGTGGATGATTGGGATTGAGTTGGACGGATAAAATCATTTCTGGAAATAAACCTTGAATGTAGTACTGTTTTAGTTTTCCTTCACAAAACATACTCCACTACTGGGTACAGGTCTTCTCTCAGAATAAAAGCATTTAGTACGCAGTTTTTTAAGTCTCGAAAGTTTCGAAAGTTGTAGTGTCTCAGTTTTCCTCGCAATCTTTTCTCTCAGCATAGATCAGTAGAATGATCAAATTTTATAAGCTATGAAAAATCAAAGATCTAAACCCTGGACCTGAATAATTTTCTATAATAATTATAACAATTGTCCGATTATAGACATTAAACGCTTATTAAGCAAACACGGAGGATAGGTGTAAAGAATAATTCAACCCGTTGTCATTCAAACAATAAATGATTACTTATTCCTTGCCCCCTATTCTCCGTTTTCACAAGCACCAAACTCCGACAATTTTAGAACTTTGTACGCCGTGGTTAGCGCACGTCGGGATGAACTGAAAGTCGCTCAAATAGTTACCTTTGAATCATATTACAGTTTCCTGTACACATAACGTTAACTTTGCTCTTAGTTGGCACAACATGGAATTTCGAGTTTTAAGGATAAACAAAATTTGTGTTTTCGCTTTAAACTAAGGCAGTTTTGGTTACTAAAATTACCCATCCGACGCAGCTATTTCAGTTTTTCTTAAACACGTTGACTTGCGACTTATTCTATTTTAGAACTAAAAATACTGATTTTATATATCAACATTTATCTACTTAAACACCTTGAGGACTGCATAGATTTTTTCAATTTTTTCTCAATTGTGTGCACATATAATGGGCATGGGCAGACGCTATCTTCTTTTTTAATAATCACGACAACAGCGCGACCTGTTCGGTTAGAAGTATCGTATCTCTCAAGTGGAACCAAGTTACAATTGTGTAGAAAAATCCCCTACTCTCCCCTTCCAAACTCAACTCCGACAATTCTAGAACTTTGTACGCCGTGGTTAGCGCACGTCGGGATGAACTGAAAGTCGCTAAAATAGTTATCTTTGCAATCATATTACTGTTTCCTGTACACACATTACTTTAACTCAGGGTTGGCTAAACATGGAGTTTTCGAAAAGACAAACAAATTTAGCATTTCGTTTTTAAACTAAAGCAATTTTAGTTTCTAAAATTGTCTGTCTGACTCTCGACTATTTTCCTTTTCCCCGAATACACTAAATTGCAACTTAATCTGTTTTACAAAATTTAAAACAGATTAAGTTGCAATAAAAACGCTTCTGTGTTGTTTTTTTTTTATTTCCCCAAATTTGGGTTTAAATCATGGTCATAATACGTCACTCTGCCTTTAAAATCACCACCTGTTAGGCTAAAAGAATCGTGTTTCTAAAGTTAAATCAAGCTTATAAATAAATATGTGCTCAATTTCATTAAACTATTACGGCATATTTTATCACAAAACCTAGTATTTTCGGAAATCAGCGAACACCGTCTTAAGATTTGCAACTTCGCTAAAATTAGCAGACCCTCATAATCCTCCGTAAAGCAATTTATTGTGTTTCGGTATGGAGAGGCGTGGTTGCCGGCTATACTTACAAACGAGGCGAACATCTCAGTCCTCAAGGGTAGTAACGCATTTGTGGTCAACCTTG
>DWNR01005713.1:0-10010 GCA_018250455.1 Polygonus leo
GGCCGTGTTTTAGGCCATAAAAATTCAACCCCTAAAAGGAGGGGTAGCGGGCGGAGCCGCGGGCACAGCTAGTAATACATATGTTTATGTTTCAGGGTATCCAAGCTTTGGACACGATGCACAGCAAGTCCTCCATGAACATCACAGCTGGAGGCCTGGGGTACCCCTTCGTGAACCTCCGGATGAAGAGTGAGCGCGGTAGAGGCCTAGCGTACGACATTGGGATATACGTCAAACCCGACTTTCTGTAATTTTAATGTTAATATATGATATTAATTTATCATTCTTGTTTTATTTGAAGTCTTTCAACCATTCAATCCATTAGACTTATGAGGTTCTGCTGGACATAGGCCTTCCCTAATTGACGTCACTCCAGCAGTGTCCTGTCGTAGTCCAGTGCCTACTAAATCTAACTGTTTTTCGCCAATTCCGCAATTCCGCAAATTTGATCAAAATTGAAGTCATTATGTTCGATAGAATTCGTGTAGTTCACCCGGGTATACCGCCGCTACCCTCCGTGAATCAAACTTGTGTTTCAGTTTTGGAGGGGCATGGTTAGGTGCCGATACTTACACAAGAGACGAACATCTTAGTCCTCAGGGGTAGCAGCGAACCTGTAGTCGACCTCAGGCACGATTAAATCGTACTTGGGAAAGATTACTTATGTCCATGGGCGGCCATATTGTGACCACTTACCATCAGGAGAACTGCATACTCGTTTGCTACTTTTATACGATTAAAAAAACAGAATTGGCAAGAAAGACAACGTTTCGTATTCTCGAATTCAACACTTTTTAAAGTAACAGCGGTTTTAAAGTGAACTAAATCAACATTGCCTGCAATGTTCACTTAATAACCGCTACACGGTACACATATTGGCGCTAGTGCTGGATTGAACGATACGAAACGTCGTTTTAAACGGTTGGTTTTAATTTCTAGTGAGTATTTAGGGTTTCGTACCTAAAAGGTAAAAACAGGACCCTATTACTAAGCCTCCGCTGTAGCAAATAGTACGTTTACACCCTTTGGTACAGAACTCTAAAATCAGTCGTACGTAGAATCTTCTTCTTAAATTAAAAAGGTTTATTCTCGACAACAAAAAGAAACAAATCTGTCAACGTCACAGAAAACAACCGAAAAAGCTTTCAGTATTGTTCAGCAATTTCTATAATAATACAATACATTCGTTTTTGAGTTTGTTGTGAATATTTTATGTTATTATCATGCAAGGTTTGGATTTGTTAATCATTTGCAAATGTTATTGGTTAATTTTCTATTGTGAGTACAACAATGTTATAACAGTTATTTTATAGTAAGCTTGGGCAAACCCTGTCTTAAAATGTCGACAGTAGAGCCACCACTTGGGTCTCAAAAGTATCGTTCCTCTTAATTGGACCAAGTATTCAAATGTGAAATTTTGTATTAAAATCGTAAGGTTGAATAGTTGCAAAGATAATCGTGGACAATTATGGGATTCTTTTACCAATATGTTACCATCTACTCCGTAATGATGACTTCTGCTGGTCTTTTAACTCTTCACAGAATAAAAGAGTTATTTCATTCTTCACATCTGGCAAAATGCGTAATGGTAGATTTTATCTTTTATTATTTTATTCAATTTTATGGACAATTCAATTTTATGGATTATTCATTGCTTGAAGTGTATCAATATTTATTTGTTTGTAATAAATGTAAGTCGCGGGGCCCCCAAACGTGTGAATTACCAGACTTCATACAGGAGTCGCCGATGAATGCTGTGAGAGTTCTCTCTTTATCTTACTTTATTCCGTCCCTACAGTCCTTGCAGATATGATATTCCACATAGGTTTAAAGAGGTATTCAGAGCTCTGTATTCAACTTCATATAGAACCGTAGGCGTCCTAATTGAAATTAATTACAGTGTTGCAGCTCCTAAACGGTAAAATTATTCAAAATTTGTATCTGTCATACCAAAATATAACAACATACACTGCATTAAAGTAATAGCCTTGAGAGCAGTACTATTAGTTACAGCTCAAACATAATTAGATTTTTTGTAAAACATATAAAAATAATTATAATTTCAAATTGAATTTCCAGGTTATTATATTTAATGGTGCTTGTGAACGGACATACTATATATAAAAGTATTGACAACGACTACAAATTTGATGATATTATCGACAGTCTAAACGACATAGAAGATACAACGAAGTACAGAGCTAAACGTGACAAATTTCATCACAAATATAAAAGAAATGGCGGTAACATTGCAACGGCTGGAGCTAAAGGACTTAAAGAAATACAAGATTTTCTCGAATTCGTCAGTACTACCTCCAAACCTTTTCAGCATAAGATAGACAAGCAAAACACGAAAGTTGATCACACAAAAAAGAATGATAAGAAGAAGAAAACTAAGTCTCACAAGTTTTGGAAGAAGTTCCATCATAAAGCTAAAAGTGAAGATAAAAATAAGAACAAAAAAATTGGATCTAAATCCGGTAGAAAAAATAAAAAGAGGTTTATTATTAGACACAGAGAAACTTCTCTCAAGAGTACTTCTAGCACTAAAAGTTATAAACTAAATGATAAAATTACCCCAGAATATATAGCAAACAAAGAGGAAGAAGATATAGACTATCCCCAACTGGAAAGAAGAAAAAAGGAAATAGATTCAGAAGACCAAATAGAACTATATACTCCGGCCATAAATAACAAATTAACTGAAGAGAATTCCAACAATAAAGGCGTTAAAACGGAATATGAAAGATCAGTAAGGAATAAACACGTAAACAAAATAAATGACAAGTTTTCTTCCAGCAAAACTTGTGCGCCTGTAATAGTCAACAATAATCTAACAAGTTCTTTATCACAGATAACAGACAAAGTTACCAAATTAAAACATTTATATGGACTCGATGAGGCAACTACACAGTCTCCTATTTTAGGAATAATATCGACAAAAGACAGTTATGAGTACCAACCTACATTTTTGGAATTACTTTATAACTACAAATCAACAACGGTCACTGACCGTGATTATTTTGAGAGTTCAAGAATAGATCAAATAGAGGCTTTGCTGAGTGACATAAAACAAAAAGAAGAAGAATTTATAACTCTTCAAAGTCCATTTCTTACCAATCTTATATCTAATGCAGCTACAGAAGCAACATTTTACGCAGATACTATACTTCACGACATGAAAACACTCAGTCCTAGTTATAAAAGAACTCCCGCTGTTGACATTGATACAGTAAATGATAGAAAGATTGCTTCTGATCGCATTCACGCAGTTGCTGGCAGATCTATCAAAGAAGATGGTTATATCATAGCTCAGGGTATTGAGGATAAACTTCAACATGAAATAAAAGAGATCTACAAGAAAGTGAAATGTAAACTAACCCATGATTTTAATAAAGAAGTGAATCAAGCTAAAAGTACTATTAAAGGGAAAATCATGAAGAAAACGGGGAGACCGACAAAAAAGGCGACTACAGCATCTATGACAACATTAGCACCACCACTAGCGACAACCCTTCCAGAAATTAGGAAAATTCGTCATCAAAGTACTCTTCAAACTAAGGAGCAAGATACAAGTCATACAACATCCACAATTCGCACCATACCAATACTTGGCGACGATTATTCAATGCTTTCTTTATACGAGCAACTACTTGCGAAATCAAATGAAGATAGTATATGGAAAATGTTAGCAACACAAAGTATGCCTTCGCAACGGCATGTTCAAGATAATGAAAGACTATCCGAACTCAATTATGAACCGAATTTGGCATTAAATGAAGACGTGGACATTTACGATGAAGACGAAATAATCCCTAAGCTTGAAAAAACAAAAACAAAAGTTTCTAAAGATCAAAGTTATTTTATTGACGATGTTACCACAGAAGACACGAGTTTCGAGGGTTTAAGCAATAAAATATCTTACAACGATTATGTCAATGGTTACAAGTACTATTTGAATTACCAGAATAAAAAAGAACAGGATGATGAGCACTATTCTAATTTGGTTCGATACCAAGCGCATAGACATCACAAAGTGGATGATATAGGAAAATTTATTCTTAATAAAATCCCTAATATACAGATCACTAAGAAGAAACGAAGGTTCGTTGACTCAGGGACGTTGGAAGATCAAGAAATATCAACTAAGTCAGAAGACTCGTGGTTTAAGAAACATTTTTTCGTTTTCATAGATAAGGAAACGCCTAAGAGATTTCATTCCTCTGAAACTGTGTCCCTTAAGCCTCAAATATTTATGACAACAAACAAAAATGATTCAAAAACTGTAGCTAAACAGGTAAAAGTTAATGACAAAGTTACAACTAGTCTCTCTCTGAAAATAGATAAAAATAAAAAAAATGCGCCAAATGACAATTTTAAGCTAAACAATACCAAAGTTCCTGAGAACCTTAAAAATAATAAAGTACAAAATTCTGAAGATAATAACGACATTCTAGAAGATATTTACAGATTCAAAAGAACTTTAGGAGACAACATTAATCTGCAGGTTACAAATACTCCAATAAAAATAGAATCAACTAAAACTGCCTTTACTAATACAGATTTGATCTCTAAATCAGTGGCCACTAATAAAAAATGTGGTTATGTAGACGTTAACACGGTTCACAAAGCAACAGCGATAGTCAAACTACATGACTGTAAGAAGAAGAACCACAGAATCAAAGGCTTACTCGAAAAGTTACATTTACGAACGAAGGGTAAATCTAAAATCGAGAAACGTGAACAAAGAGTTGTGAGATTTAATCCTGTTAAGAAGATAAAGGAAATATTTTGTATCAATGATGATGACATGTCATCGACTATTGTTGATTATGATTTCGTCACACATCAAAGTCCCCCAAGTTCCAGTATTAAAAGCTTTAATTTTGGTATAGAAGATTTAGTTAAGGAGCTACCGAATATAACTGAAGATATTCCTGGTAAATACGATGAGAGATATATAAAGGATATTTTTAATGATTGGGATCCTAGCGATAGTGTTCAATCGTTTGGGTTCGACAGTTCAACAGAAGACCTGGGTGATTACTCTTTCAATTTCGGTGAGTTAAAAAAACTTTTCTAAGTTTTTTTAAAGGGTTATATTAAGTAAATAAGAAAGAAGACTGATTTTAATTTTGAATGGGATAATAGAGATTATGATCTCTACATGAGGTTAATTACAGATGATGATACTATGGGATCATCATCTGTAATTAACCTCATGTACGATTTGAATATATTTAGAATTATTACAAATAGCCTGCCATTACAGTGACAGCTTACCATTCAGTGGACTGCATTATCATTTGCTACCTATATGATAAAAGCGTGAAATTTTACCTTAAGTTTTAATACAACGCCGATAAATTAGTCAAATGAGAGGCAGATAATGCTTTCAGTCTTGAGTCTGCTTTTTTACGAATTTTTATATTTCAAATATTATTTAAATAAATGAGTGTAATGTTTTACAAAATGCTTAGAATATATCGTTATTAATACGTTGCAACTGCAACTCAATGAATGAATGAATGCATCAAATCTTTACTTACAGATAATCATAAAACAACATATAGTAAGCAACCGTCGAAATCAAATTTTGTAAAAAATACTCAAGAAAAAACGAAAACTACTAAAAGACACTTTTTAACTGATAGTATATTTAACGTCAATATACATAATATCGCTGATGCAACCAAAATAAATCTATTGCGGTATGATAAAATACCTACCGATAATGGGTATAATACAGACGAATTTGATAAATCTCAAATATTATTTCGAGCTAAGGACCAAATCACCCCACAGACTTCACCATCAATAATCAAAACCTCCTGTAACAGGTATAGAAACCTAAACGAGATCCAGGAACCAGAGGACACTCCTAAAGAATTATCTGTGAGAACCAAATTGACAAGGTTTGCTAAGTATCCAGTAAAATCATACAAAAATAGTAAATATGTGGCTGAAGGAAGCCCACAAATATATGAAATTATTGACAACAATAGCTATTTAACAGTTAACCACAAATCGCCAGAAAATGTTCTTTCGAAACCTCCATTCATGGATTTGAAAAAAGATTTTGCTAGAGAGGATAAACCTGCGAATAGTGTTACGGCGTCTATTATTAATATTGATAAAGGTTACGCAAAATCACATACAGATAAATATACACCTATTCCAGATTATTTCAATGATCTCATACTTTGGCATAATGATATACTCAACGAAAATATGTTACCATATTTGAATCAAATGTTGAAGCAAGACGAAAGCGAATCAAATAACAAGGTCTACGAGGATATTGCTAAAAAAATAAAGGAGTTTGAGTTAAAATCAAGAAATGACAAATACAAAGACTTGAAGGACATCGCAGATAGACAATATGCAGAAAAAATACAGCATTACAGTCAAAAACCCACTGAAAGTCATTTGGAGATTCAGGACGGGAGTTTTTATAAAATACAGAGGAGCACTGGCCATGATATTCTAAAATGGAGCAATGATATGGGTATGTATATTTTCGTTTTAATATACTTTAAGGAAGCACGTGGGCTTTATTAAAATGAAAATTCAAGTGGAAATTAAAATTCTTTCAATATTGTTATGTCGGAATATAATATATTGATATAAAAGAAAAAAACACAAACTAATTAAGGCTGTGGAGTAATTGGCAGTGGAATAGTTGACAGTGGAGTCCAAAATTTTATGGACACCTCGTTGATGGCTCATCTTTGTCCGATCCATGAGTCCAATCTTTGATTATTGTTACAATTGATAGAATGTGCAAAAGTTTATTTATCACACTTTTTTTTCACAGATTTATTTGATTCAAACGATGTAACCGATGAAAATAAGTCTGGACTAGTGGTGGATACGACAGTTCTCTCCTACGATGATAGCGTTTCGATTCTTGAAGACAAGGAAACCAGGACCAAGTGTGAGACTTGAGCAATATATACGTTATATAACCATATAATTGGTGGTAGCAGAGTAATTGTGAGTTCGACCTCACATCCAACTGCACGCGGTGGAGGTCCAGTACTGAATCAAACCTGACGATTTAATTAAAAAAAATATAGGTGTAAATTTAAATAATCAGTTGCTTGTCGTTAAAGGAAAACATCACGAGGAAACCTACACATCTAAGAAATTGACGAACAATTCTCAAGTGAGTGTTAAGTCTACCTATTCCCACTTGACAAGCGCGGTGGGCTTTAACCTAAATAATCCTTCTCATTGTAAGGAGACTCGTGCCCAGCAGTGGGACAGTAAAGGGTTGTAATGAATGTAAATTTTTTCATACTTCACCACCACCAAGCACCATCATCGCTTTTTTTGGAGGAAGATTTTGAACGCGTAATTGCCATATAGATGTACACTCTAGGCAAACATCTTAGTCTTAATGGGTAGCAACGACTTGTGCAATATTTAGAATAGATTACAAATGATCTTGGACGACAAATAACCGCGTTGTTAAGTATATGATTTTATATTTGCAGCCAAGAATTCTGCTCATCCATTCAAGCATTTGAACGGCAAAAATGCTGACGCAGAGGTAGGCAAGTAATGAACTATTCTCCTGTTTTCTAAGATTATTTGAAACATGAAGGAACTACTTTAATAATAAAAGTCCTAATTTTAAATATGTTCACTATATTGTAGAACTTGTATATGACCCCGAGCAATACCATTGCAATGCCCTTTTCCGCCGTGTCGTAGTTGTTTAACAGCACTTTGTCTTTTAGTAAGACAGGTTTGATTGGCGATCAGCTCGATCTTCAGTAGGCAGGCGTAGACTCTACCTCAAATTAGACCTAAATCCTGTTTGAAATTAATTATATAATTTACTGACATTTTAACGTCGTATTCACTCGAGCTTCCTTTCTCTGTACCACGCTATGACTGAAAATGAACACGCCGTAGTTATTGCTACTGTAAAAGAAAATGAAGTAATGGTGAAAATTTCAACATTTCAGTTCAAAAACCTTACAAAAATCAACGTAGCGCCACAGCAATATTACAGCACACCAGTACCAATGAATATGAACGTTTTCGAAAAATTTCTTAGAGAAAATCAAATAGATGTTATTACAGTGACTGCTCCAATGCCTCAACTCCCTAAAATCACACCTTACGATGTTGCAAATGACGTCATATCTAAAATTAAAACAAAGGTCTCTGACATTACTGAATCACTTTTAAATGGTAATACAAATTCAGACCATCGTACGCAAAAGATTCCTGATAATAAGGAATCTAATCCTTATTATACTAAAAGCAAATATGAATATCCAAACACAAGAAAATTTTACCGAAGTTTACAAAAGCGGAATAGTTATTATGACAATTTAAGACCTCATAATACTAACCGTAACTCTTACAATAAATATAAGGAACGATTAAAAAACGGAAACCACGATAATCTACCTAAATTATCTAAAAAGAAAGAGGTAGAATTAACAGTAATAAATTTTGATGAAATAGATGATGCTGTGACAAAAGCAGCGGACAACGAATCAGGGAAACTCAAAAACAAACAGTTTAAAGGAAATAATGAAAAAATAACGTCAAGTTTGATAAATGATATACCATCACAAGTTACCTCAGAACCAACATGGTTAGGATCGAGCAAAAACTTTTTCCAACATAGTTTCTTCCGAAAAAATAAAGACGAAACATATACCACTACTGATGCTACAACTAGAAAAACTATAACATATACAAATATACATAATACGGTTAATACGAAGGATGCAAAAGTTATGCAAATGAAAAGCGGAAATAATGATTCCCCTTTAAGACATATTCCTAAGAGTGTGCATATGGCCAGTCATGTTTATCGATATGATATTGTTTATAATGAACCTACAAATAGCTTTGACAAAGAATATCAGAAAGATTGTAAGTAATATCATTACATTATTATTTTAGTTTTATTATTTACACTCACACGCTGGGAGTCTAGGTATAAGTCTTAGACATGCAGCTCTTATTTTTGAAAATTATGTACGTTTCGAAGTATATATGTCACTTATCTTAATGAAGGTTAACATTGAGGAAGTCTACATACCTCAGAGATTGCTAAAACAATCTTAAGCGTATTAAGTCTACTAATTCGCTCTTGGTCAGCGCAATATACTATGTATGAACTACGAATCACATACTTCTTTCCACATATTGCATCTAAATAATAAAAAAGAAACGTGCAAACCCGAATATGAATGACTGCACGAGTGAAAAATAGTTGGAACATCCTTCAACTACTGTTGAATTGATGGAAATGTCATAATCCTCCGTGAAACAATGTGTTTCGGTTTGGAGAGGCGTAATTGCTGGCAATACTTAAACGCGAGGCAAACATCTGTGTCCTCAAGGGTAGCAACGCATCTGTGATAAACCTCAAGTGCGATAAAATCGAACTCGGGGATGATCACAAATGTCCATGGGCGGCAGGGATCACTTACCATCAGGTGGAACGCATGCTCGTTTGCTATCTTAATATGATTAAAAAAATGTGATGTGGGCACCAGATGAAACAGTTCTCGAAACAGCCGTTTAAATCTATTAAAACACAGAAAGTTCCACACTTACACATCCCCAAATAAGCGAATACTTTTTAATACAACACAACAACAATAATAATATTTACTTTGTTACCCTTTTTTTTGCAGTATGGACATCGTTACCAACTTTTAGAAAACCAATATTTGATTCTTATAAATCTGCTGAGTCTGATAGAAATCGTGAGTAAGTTATCATTTTTATTACTTTCTGGGTAAGTTAAATTTAATAAATAATTTTGTATTTTATTTTTCATTACAATCAACTAAATTCCTACAGTCTGACACTGTTCTTCTATTAAAATGAACCGAATTTAGGCCTTGTCCACCGGCCTAGTCTGTTTAATAGTCTTTCATAAACAAATACCGAAAGATGAGGATTCATCTACATCAACTGGACTCGTGGCGGTCCTCAACAGTCCGGGTTGCACGCTCCTTTCTACCTTGGAC
>DWNR01005714.1:0-10010 GCA_018250455.1 Polygonus leo
TCCCTAGCCAACTTTTTTTTTAATATATTCCATGTACAGACTTTCGACCCTCTTTAGCTTTATTATATGTATAGATTTCCACGTTATTACCAGAACTTGTTTTCTACCAAACTTTTTACGTAGACAGACGGTCAAGTTAAAGCGACAATGACCAAGTATTGTAGTAGCAATACAAATGTTTGCTTGCGTACACGACAAGGTTCTTTGTGAGAACGGCCTCGTGTAAACCACTTTAATATCTTGATAATCAACGTCAGACTAAGGAAGGCAGAATTGTTACCGAATTATTGCGTACATTTTGTCGTCGAAAGGTAGCAAACGAGTGTGCAGTCCATCAGATTATAGTTCGGCAATGCAATCCATGGTTCTCTTGTAATTAAACCCAAATACGATTGAATTGTGGGTATTTGAGTATGCAACGCACCCGTGTCAACAACCTGTGTGTGCGTTGCTATCTCTGTGGACTAACATGTTTGTAAGGGTAGCCAAACTAAAAAGGAGGAATTGTTTCATGGAGGGTGTAGGATAGGGATGACCGTGGCAGCTGTCTTACAACACTTACACTTAAAAAAATACACGTCTTACTGCTCATATAACTGTTATATATGTAGTATTGTTTTGTATAATATTATTGAAATCATTTGCAAGGCAATTCAGTGGGTAGAACTCTTAGTCCGATCAGGCTACATAATTATCTATGAAGCAATTCATGCGTTTCGTTTCGTTTGTGACAGGTGATTTCCGGTTATGCTTACGAAGTGATAAGCCCTCAGGGATAGCAACGCATTCGTGGTCAAACACAGGTAGTACACCTTTATATCAATAGATTTACATCTTATTTAAAATTGTTTAAATATAAGAATATAAATGAGGTAGTCTATATTTTGTAGTAAATGCATACACATGTTTAGATCCCTTTACTATTTCGCGTCAGTTCAATGTAACCATACAGATTTTATTCATTCGTAAACGCGCTGACAACTTTTTAAGTTATAAACGACATTTCGTTGTTTAAAATAAAGTAGAATGTCAATGTCAGTGCACAGATAATAAACATTTACGTCAATAACTTGTATTAAAGTGAACATTTTATTGAACCGACAATTGAAAGTGCACTGAATAGAAATAAGATAATTAAATGTTTATTGAATAGATAGAAATAATACAGTAGTCAATAGTAAGCTTATAGATATTTTGGAAAAGCAGTGAATATGTCCAAAAAAATTGACCCAGCAAAGAGTATGCTGGTCTTCGAACTGGACCCTACGGAATGCCCGTTTAGAGAGTTCAGGGACAATGAATTGGGCCCAGAATTTTGGGGGTTGGTAAGTGAAAATTAATACAATATAAGCTAGCAATCAAAACAGTACAATCAAATTTGCTACCTAATACAATTTAGGAAACATAAATATGGCTTCATAAAGTCAATAGTAATATATAAAAATGAATGTTTGTCTGTATGGCCTTTATAGAATCGTAAACTATGCATTTTATCATGTGATGATCATTAGCAAAGTTGTTATGCATGGGCCCATGAAGGTTTCTGAGTTGGTACGATCAATGTACGATAGATGCCGCCACTGTCATTCCAATGTTTTCCTATAATATTCAGTTTTTGCGTGGGCTCCGAAAACTATTGTATTTTATATGGCAGAACAACGTTTGCCGGGTCAGCTAGTAGTATTATTTATATATTGGGACAAAGAGAAACTTCTTCAATCGAACTTTAAAAGTATTAAAATGTTTTGTGACTACATAAAGCGCGATGTAGAAGTAGACAAGCGATCAACTAATAACATCGGCACACATTTCAAGCATCAGTCAGTATGAGAATAAATGAAATATCATTGCATAGCGCTCTGAATTTAGGTGTATTCGATAATGATATTCATAAAGTTTTATGTATAGTGAAGCGTCTCATTATCTCTAAAATATACCCCCAAGAATAATTTCAGGGCCCAGCAGCCTTCAGAGCAACCCTTCTCATTAGCAAGACTGCATCAAAGCCACCCGCGGACTTCGTGTGGGTGGATGACCAGACTCAACCCTTGCCAAGGTCGGTGAGACAATACCTGCATGGATGGGTCAGGGCTGAGGACCTAGCCTTAAGGCGATGGGAGGCTGAAGTTATGGTTTTTGAGGTTTGTACCTATATTTTGAATGAGTATATGAATAATGTTCCAGGTGGTAGAACTCATGTAGTTCGACCGGGGAGGTACCACCGCCACCCTCATAATCCTTCGTGAGGTAATTTATTGTGTTTCGGTTTGGAGGGAGTGGTTGCCGGCTATACTTAAACGAGAGGCGAACATCGTAGCCCTCAATGGTAGCAGCGCATCTGTGGTCAACCTCCAGTACGATTTAATCGTACTCGGGGATGATCACTTATGTCCATGGGCGGCAGTGACCACTTACCATCAGGTGGATTGCATGCTCGTTTGCTATCTTAAGATGATAAAAAAAATATTTTTTGAATTTTGTACCTAAAGAGTGATAAGAAAGGTCGTTAATATTTAATATATCATATTACTAAGAGAGACACAAGGATATAATAATCTCTTTATCCGTATTACTACTTTTTACGTCTTATGAAAAACACTTGAAATTATTACACCTACTGTAACAACAAACGCCAGAAATAAAAATGTTACAAACTGAACTACATTAAAATTTATTTCGTATGTTTAAAAACGTATGTTCTGAACTCCCGAGAACTTTACTTTTTATTTCATACGCGATTCATATTTATTACGACATTAGTGCTCTGAAAATCTTCTCTCCATATTTTCAGCATTACTGGCCACAATGCTCAAAAGCGGAGCTTCCGAGGTTTTATGTATAAATTTAAAATGAGCAACATCTGGCGCCGACTGTACGCGACCGCTACTAGAGTACACTCGTGGCGCTAAGTTATTGCCGATACGCTGCATGAGAGCAGACCAATATGTATAATATACTCACTATACGTTTCTACAGTATTTTGCTTCCTATAATAGCAAAGGAATAGAGATATAAAACATAGATCATATTTGACAGTTTAATCAGTGTTTTATTAATATGAGAAATCATCATTTGTTGTTTTAACACACTCGAAAATTGAATTTTATCTTCAAATATGAGATTTTTCTTAAATATATTATAGACCCTAGGTATATTTAATAGACGACAAAATCAGAACTGATAAATGCATGAAGCGGTTGATGTATGCAGGAATAAAATGATAGATCAATTAATATATATCATATGGCCTATATACGTTTTCCAGTGTGTGGAAAATAAAAGTACGCTCGAGAATAACGATTATTAAAAATTTTAAATAAATTAATAATCATTCTGAACTACTAAGTATTGCGAAGTGCTACTGCTAGTTTTCCATATTTTCGGCAACACCTATCACATTGCTTATGCACAATGTTTTATGTATAAATTTAAAATGAGCAACATCTGGCGCCGAGAGTACGCGACCGCTACTCGTGTAAACTCGCGGCGCTAAGTTATTGCCGATACGCTGCATAACACCATACTAATATGTAAAATAAACTGTCGTTTCTGTCGTATTAAGCTACAATAACTCCTCGTATAGCAGCAAAGGTGTAGGGGTAACAAAACTCAGATCACACTTGTCTGGCAAATTCAAACATTCATTCGATATTTTGGCGTTCAATTTAATTAAACTTTAAATTCATTTGATTTACCCTAGATATCATAATAAAAAAGTAAAATCAGGATTAATATATAAAAAAAAACTAGGTGATAGGTGGTTTGAAGTATAAAGTTATGGATGGATGAATAAATTACATATTAAATGCATGAAACAAGATGAGAAACAAAAATAAATATCCTCCACACTACTTCGAAAATCTTCTACATATTTCCAGCTTTATGTATAAATTTAAAATGAGCAACATCTGGCGCCGAGTGTACGCGACCGTACTCGTGTACACTCGCAGCGCTAAGTTATTGCCGATACGCTGCATAAGGACAGACCAATATCTATGTAAAATATACTTGGGATTCTCTAATATTTTGTTGACTGTAGCAGCTTTAGAATTAGGGTATGAAACACAGATTATACTTTTCAAGTTGAATTTTTTTTCTATCAAGTTTTTATAATAAAAGACAAAAACACAAGAATTATGAAAATTTTTCTTCATATTTTCTGCAGTACCTACCACATTACTTATGCACAAGGTTATATGTATAAATTTAAAATGAGCAACATCTGGCGCCGAGTGTACGCGACCGTACTCGTGTACACTCGCGGCGCTAAGTTATTGCCGATACGCTGCATGAGAACAGACCAATGTCTATGTAAAATATACTTAGGGTTCTTTAGTATTTTGTCGACTTTAGTAGCTTTAGAATTTGGGTATGAAAACAAAGATTATATAATGACAAGTTGACATCTGCATTTTATACTTTGTAGAAGTTAAGAGTTGAATTTTACCTTCTAGTTTATATGACGTATTTACGTACCTCCGATGTATTAAAATAAATGAAACATTATGAATAAATAAATAAAGTGATGTTTGGAAGATTAAAATTATGGGTGGGAGATATTCACCAGAGAGAAAAAAAAAACAAAAAGTAGGCTGCGTTATATTTGATAAATAGAAATAAATGTATTTGTTTAGGCTGAGCTAGTGGTACGAATGTTTTTTAGTTAATAACCGAGTCATATTTTATAATAAAAGAGAAATAAGCACTACATAAATTTTATCTATATTTTCAGCATCACCTCCCATAATGCGTGTGCATAAGGTTTTGTGTATAAATTTAAAATGAGCAACATCTGGCGCCGAGTGTACGCGACCGCTACTCGTGTACACTCGCGGTGCTAAGTTATTGCCGATACGCTGCATAATACCACCACAAATACTATTTACTCCCAATACTTAAATATGCTTGCGTTTCTTTAGTATTAAGCAATAATAACTATAGCAGCAAAGGAGTAGGGGTAAGAATACTCGGATCACTCTTGTCTTGGCAAAATGTATTTCTATATTTTGTCGTTAAATTTAACTTCAAATTCATATCATTTATATTTATCATATATATCATATTAAAAAGCAAAATCAGGATTCATTTACAAGATGAGACAAACAAAAATAAGTATCCTCCACAGTACTTCGAATATCTTTTACATATTTCCAGTTTTATGTATAAATTTAAAATGAGCATCATCTGGCGCCGAGTGTACGCGACCGTTATCGTGTACACTCGCGGCGCTAAGTTATTGCCGATACGCTGCATGAGGACAGACCAATATCTATGTAAAATATACTTGGGATTCTCTAATATTTTGTTGACTGTAGCAGCTTTAGAATTAGGGTATGAAAACACAGATTATACTTTTCAAGTTGAATTTTTTTTCTATCAAGTTTTTATAATAAAAGACAAAAACACAAGCATTATGAAAATTTTTCTCCATATTTTCTGGAACACCTACCACATTGCTTATGCACAAGGTTTTATGTATAAATTTAAAATGAGCAACATCTGGCGCCGAGTGTACGCGACCGCTACTAGAGTACACTCGTGGCGCTAAGTTATTGCCGATACGCTGCATGAGTACAGACCAATATCTATGTAAAATATACTTGCGTTTCTCTAGAATTATGTTGAGTACAGTAGTCCAGGAGCAGAGCGATATCCTTTTTCTTACCCGTAGTACATATGCATATGGGTCTGGCGGCTACGCCCGCTACCCCTCCTTTTAGGGACTGAATTTTTATGGCCTAAAACCTGGCCGGGGGTCTTCTCGACAGATAAGTCAAGTATGCATCAAAATCCGTTTTTACGTGATGCGCGGTCAAATAAACAAACAAACAGACAAAAATTCAAAAACTGCTAAATCGTGTTCTGTTATCGATTCTAAGTATCCCCAGCCAACTATTTTTCGAATATCTTACATGTACAGACTTTCGACCCTCTTTAGCTTTATTATATGTATAGATTAGCTTCTGTCTGCGGCGCCGCTTTTACATATTTTTTTCGTTTACTTCGAGTTTATAATATTTTTCTCTGCCCAGGTCAATGTTGTTACAATATTAATTGTTAGCACGATACGCAAAGTGGATCAAAACCGAACGTCGACATTACGCGATATCTTGGTCCGCGCTACGTCATAAATTTCATTCAACCGTCGTTTAACAACGCACGCATATTTTTTTCTACTCTAGTAAATTCGGAGCAATTGGGCTGTGACGAACGAACAGACAGACAGAAACGTGTGAACTTATAATGGTTCTATTTAGCCTTCGGATATTCGGCACCGTAAGGATAGGAAGTCCGCGATGAACGGACCGAGACAGACGCAAAAATGATCTTATAAGGGTTCCCTTGTTATTTGGACGTTTGAAACCCAAAGAATTGAGAGTTTTGATAATTCAGGAAAACGACAGTGGTAAGATGTCAGTGATCGACATGCAGCTGAGCCACGCTCAGGTGTTGCTCCGGTCCTCGTTCTGCAGGAAGGTGCTGTCATACTGCTTCATCCTGGAGAGGGTCGAGAGCCTCGTGGTATGTACAATAGTATAAAGTTCACTGATATAAAGGGCTAATGTGTACACTGGTATATAGGTAGCAAAAAGCTTGCAATCCATCTTTTCGTATAAGGGTAGCTAACGATCATGCAGTCCACGTGGTGATATGTGGTCACTACTGCTAATGCATTTGATATTTATCGAAAGTACGATTGAAAAGTGCGTAAGGTTCACTACTGATGCTTAACCCTGAGGAACGGTAGCCATGTCTCTCTAACGCTGAAATAGTTAAAATTCCTTTAAAGAAGATAATGTGGTCCGCGGTGGTCGAACTATACGAGTTCTGCCACCTGGGTCGTGCACAGGATCGGGAGTTCGATTGCCTTCCGAATTGGAATCTGAAAGAAGAATTTGGATATTTGTCCTGGGTCAGAGTGTTTCTGGTTTATGTCTTATGAACCTGCCTAGTATTTACGTTATAGTTTGGGGTTATGAGTATAGACTTAAGTAAGTGTTATTATAAATGCTGCGCAGGATAACAGTTAGTTTTTACTTGCAGGCAGAACACCAATGGGAGAACTTCATTTTCAGTTTCGCTCCAGAAGGCTGGCGGGCAAGATACCATATTTATTCCCCAGGGATGAAACCAGGTGGCGGACAGCAACATCGACCAGGATTATCCAAGAATGGTGCGTGAACCTTTTCTATGAGGCACTAGTTAACCCAGATAGCCCACGCCTCTCCAAAACCAATATAAAAAATTGCTTCACAGAGGATTATGCAGTTGCCGCTGGTACCGCCTGGTCAATCTATTTTTGTTCTGCAACCTAGCTAAGTCAGTTTAAAATGTTATAACATCTAGTCGCCCCTTTAAAATAATAAGTAAACAAAGCGCATTCATTATGTCAGATTAAGTAAGAGATTTATATTGTTCATTTTTCCCACTCACAGGAAGGAAACGTTAGTATATAATAAAGATATCATTAAAATCTAGTTCCAAGTGTATTATATAAGTTTATGGGAATGTTCTAAAGTGGCTATTATGTTTATTAGATATGACTAACGTAGTACAATGGAAAATCGCTCTATCAATTTTTTTTATTGTTAAAAAGTAGCAAGCGAGCATGCAGTCGACGTGATGGTAAGTGGTCACTGCCGCTAATGGATATTAATACGTAATCATCCCTGAGTACGATTGGATAGTACCTGAGGTTGAACGCATTTGCGTTGCTACCCTTGAGGACTAAGATGTTCGACTCGTGATTAAGTATAGGGAACCACGCCTCTCCAAACCGAAACACTATTTCTCTCAAAGGACAATACGGTAAAGTGGTCAACGCAAGTTAACAAATTTTGTTTATTGCGTAATGCTTGACGCCGTATAGCGATTTTTCTATCAGTGACTACTTGCGTGCTGTACGATACTATACGATACGCCACACATCTATGCGATGCGTGAAAGAGAGAGCGTGAACGGTGAGGTTTGGGACACAGCACTGTCGCTGGGCGTTTAGTTGGTTCTCGTGAGCGGTGCACAGAAACAAAACAACGTAATAATTGGTAACACGATTTGAGTTTACTCGTTAAGTAGTTATAAACTACTTTGCAAGGTATTGCAAAATAGTAGCGTAATGTATCGTTAATAGTAACGTAATATATGGTATAAGCGTAAATATGGCTCTGACGCGCTTTCAAGCATTTTTTCCGTGCCCATCGTTGCTATAACAGTTTTCACTTCAAAAAATATCACATGTAACGCCAATTCCCCTCGTTCTTCTACTCTTATGCAATCCTATGTATTTATCCACTAGCAAACTGGATTATTTGATTTACTAAGCGCATACTTACAAGTGTTGACATACTCTATTGGATTATTTAACTGTTTTAAGTTATATAATTATGCATCTATTGCATGTTCATGCGAACATTATCCGATATGCGAATCATTATAATAATGAGACAAATTGGCCGAAGGCTTTTTTATCGTCTTAATGTAGCAAACGAGAATGCAGTCCACCTGATGGTAAGTGGTCACTGCCGCCCATGGACATTAGTGATCATTCCCGAATAGGATTAAATCGTACTTGAGATTGAGCACAGATACGTTACTACCCTTGCGGACTAAGATTTTCACCTCGCATTAAAGTATAGTCGGAAATCACGCCTCTACTAACTGAAACACAATAAATTGCTTCACGGAGTTCGATCGGTATCATGTGTTTACCGGCTATCCTTAAATCGGGGTTGATCACTAATGTCCATGGGCGGCAGGGACCACTTACCGTCAAATGGACTGCATGCTCGTTTGCTATGTAGCAAAGACGTAAGGTAAGACGACAAAAAGAAATTGTCATCTGTGGATCTTTGTAATTTGAACAATCTAATACGTCTTATTCTTAAATTGAGATTCCTTACGGATAAATATGTCTTTTGTCGGATAAATATGACGAATCATACTATTCGTATCATTGAACCAAAACACGCGCGGCAGTGACCACTTACCATAGTTTGGACTGCATGCTGAATGATAAGGTTTCATCTACATCGACTGGATTTATCAACCTTCAACAGTTCGGTTTACACGCTCCATTTTACCTCGTACGTGCAAAATGTGGAATGAGCTTTCTCCCGAAATATTCCCGGTGCGCTATGACAGGGAGTTCTTCAAGAAAGGCGCGAAAAGAGCTCTCCGGCGATACATTGGCGGTCCCTCTGGTGCTGAAAATATCCAAAGTTGACGGTGATTATTTACCGTCAAGTAGCCCATCTGCTATATCGCTAGGCTAAGATATAAAAAAACCCGACTGCTTCCTTTATACGATCAAGAAAGTACAAAGTCATTTTCATCCCAGGTTGCTACCTCGTCCGGCTGTACTACTTGGGCGCATGGCGCTGCGTGTGGGTGAGTGACCAGGTACCAGTAGACGCCACTGACTCCCCCCTGCTACCGTTCTCGCCCCTGCTCAGTGCGTCAGCTGGCAAGCCCCCAGTGAAGCCAGCGCCCGCGATGGTCACCGCGCCGGTGGTGCATTTGTGGCCTTTGTTGATTTGTAAGGTAAGTGATAATAAACATGCAAGGTGGTAGAACTCGTTTAGTTTACTACCGGGGATACCACCGCCACCTTCATAATCCTCCATGAAGCAAATTTTGGGTTTCCATGGGCGGCAGTGACCACTTACCATCAAGAAGGCATGCTCATTTTCTACATTTATACGATAAAAAAATCCCTATACAAGAATTGGTATTCTTCACTTTTTTTCTAAATTGACAAAATAGATGGCGCTACTCATAACTATCCTGAGTCGCGTAGTCACATCTTATTTTCCAAATTGTCAGTAGATGGCGCTAATAGTATTCTAGGTGATGTTTACGAAATGTTCTTCCATTTATATATTTACTAGCTGACCCGGCAAACGTTGTTCTGCCATATAAAATATTACTGAATTCCCCGTAGGAATGAGCGATTTTCCCCCAGTAAAAAGTATTCTAAATGTTCCGCCCAGTAGTTTCGGAGATTAGCCTGG
>DWNR01005715.1:0-10008 GCA_018250455.1 Polygonus leo
CTGAAGCGATTATGACGCCCTGGTAGAAAACTTAATCATAACTTGTTACAAATATTAATAAAACTTACTAACTAACTTACTTTAATTTCAATTAACTAATCTATATAATCTTTCAGCATCCTTTGATAAAGGTTCTGCAAGGATGCTGTTACAATGGCCAATCTGTCTTAATTTAAACCCAATATTTTGCCTCTTATCAGAATTCTGAGCACATTCCATCAACTTATGATAAACGTCGTCAATTACATTACACGTTGAGCAGTTTGGGGATGTAACCTTGCCCATCATAAATCCAAACTTGTTGCATGGAATGTGTCCGGATCTGAGTCTTAGACCAGTTACGACTTGATTCCTATTTAGGCTGTTTTCTATCCAAGAGTATACTAATGGATAGGGCTGGATCGTTCGGTACCAAATTCCCTTTTCTTTTGATCTCTCATCAAAATACTCCTTCCAAAGACTTACACAATTTTGTTTTAATGTAGGGATATAGCTTTGAAAAGACGGAATAATGTTTAATTGTATTCCCTCCGAAATAGCTTGCTTAGCCAATAGGTCGACATGTTCGTTGCCATCTATACCGATGTGAGAAGGTATCCACTGAAGGTATATCTCTCTGGATTGCGACTTCAATTCTAAAAGAAGCTTTATTATCGCGTATGCTACAGGTAATCCTCGGAAAGCCGAAGTGCACCGAGCTAGGTGTTGAAGCGAACTCTTCGAGTCTGTTAATATGACCACATTTTTATATTCAGTAGAAACTAAATATGATAAAGCTTCATACATGGCTACCAACTCCACTTCCATAATCGACATATTTACACTAATTTTGAATTTCGAAAAAATATTTGCACTAAAATCCAAGAAAGCTGCTCCGATACCCTGATCATCTTTCGAACCGTCTGTAAATATTTTATAACAATTTGAGTATTTTCTATTTAACAATTCTATGCATCTGTTTCTCAATAAGATTTCATGATAATTGCGTTTCGAATTAGTGATGCCTTCGATGTCTACTTTTAAAGATTTTTTAATATTAATGCTTGTAACCCATTGTTCCAAAGTAAACATACCTATTTGGGAAGAGGAATATATGGGAAGAGATTTATAATTTTGGTGTATTAATGTTAATAAAGGTCTTTTTTTATTGTTCCAATATCTATTTGAATTTAGGTCAGTCAACTGAGATATAAATTTAATAGAGGGATTATTTTTGTTGCCCCGATTTTTAAACCAAAACTTCCCAGCAAGAAATCGTCTTCTTAAATATAATGGACATAGATTCAGTTCGCTCTCCATTACATGGATTGGAGTACTTCTAATAAATCCGCCAATAATTCTCATAGCCTGGTTTTGGATTTTGTCCAGTTTCACTAAATTGTATTTACAGCAATTATCGTATAAGAATGACCCGTAATCTAATCTACTTCTAATACTAGCTATGTATAATTTACGTAAATGCTTTGGATGAACTCCCCACCCAGACCCCGTTAATACCTTAAAGATATTCATAAATTTCAATACCTTCTGAGCTGTTTCCAAAATGTGTTTATTCCACCTGAGCGAACGATCCAACCACATTCCAAGATATTTGATATTATCTACTAATTCTAAAGCATGTTCCCCAATTTTAAGATTAATATTAAATCGTTTGTATCCTCTAGTGAATATACACACTTTGCTCTTTTCCGGTGAAATAACTAAATTAATGTCCTAAAACATATTACACAGACGGTCTAAAGCATTCTGGATGTTACTCTGTACATCTCCTACATTTCTTGACGTACTATATATTACAAAATCGTCTGCATATTGCGAGATATTAATTTTAGGCAATAGGGCTATATTTTTACTTATTTTTATTGTCGCTGCGTTAAATAATATTGGAGATAAAGGATCCCCTTGCGGCAATCCACGTCCAGTAGTTCTTATTATCTTATAACCATGTCCTTCTACCATGAGAAACCGTTGCTGCAAAAATGACCATAGGTATTTACATAATTTAGCTCCAATCCCTAGTCGATCTAAAATACATAAAAGACTTGGTATATCTATGTTATTATATGCGTTATCTATATCTAAAAAACATCCTACTGTGATATCATTATTAGAATATCCTATTTGAATTTTAGTTACTAAATCCGTTAAATTGTTTAAAGACGAGCGACTTTTTCTAAATCCATTTGTAGCCTCAGAAAATAAGTTATTTCTTTCCATATACCATTCGATTCTATTGTTAATGATTGCATGAAATACTTTACAGAAGCAGGACATAAGAGATATAGGTCTTAGTGATGATACAGAATTACTATCCCGACCTGGTTTAGGAATAGGTACAACACAGATATTTCGCCATTGACTGGGAACAAAACTTAACGTCAAAAATATATTAAACAGCCTCAATAAAACATATTTACCATTTTCAGGAAGGTTATAGAGCATTGAATATGAAATGTCGTCATACCCAGGTGAAGTGTCTTTAGACTTTAAGCATTTCTCTAATTCTTCTATTGAAATATTGTTCTCTAATTTTAGATTTTCAGAACTAAAAGTAGGGTCAGCTTGGTTAACAAAATCCGGAGTGAGGTTACATAGGAATGTTTCTGCTAACGATTTTTCAACAGGAGATTTGGCTGTTTTAAAACCCTTTAACCATCTCATTTTCTGCCAAACATGGGAAACAGAAGAGTCCTCGTTCAAAGAAGAGCAAAATTCCCGCCAACTTTTGGTTTTAGCGTTTCTTAAGAGCCTTTGCGCTGTACAGGTTTTCTCCTTTAATATATCTAAATTATTGGGAGTAGGGTTTTTCCTAAATTTAGATAATGCCAATCGCCTCTCAGCAATACTTTTCGATAAACTTGCGTTCCAGTAGGTTTTTGGGGCAAAGTTGGCATGAGGATTAAGGCATACATTTATAAACGGCACACTAGCATCTGCAGCTTTATTTAACATATTTAAAAAGGTGTTATATGATTCTTGAGGATCGTTAGGCATAGTCAGTTGAGAACACTCTTCCTTTATGATGTTACGATATTTTTCCCAATCAGCCTTTCTGAAGTTACGTTTCTTTTTTAACTGAAGTGAATATGAAACAGAAGTAGAGATTTTTATCATGAGATGATCGCTACCCAAACATTCATTTGTAACATTCCAATTAAATTTTAGAGCAATATCTGTAGATACTATTGTAATATCTGGAGCAGACTGTTGTAAAATATCATTAACTAATTTAAGGCGCGTGTTCCTTCCGTCGTTCAAAGTTACAAAATTATGTTCTACTAATGCATCAAAAATTTGAGTACCTCTATTATCCGATTTATTTGACCAGTTAGGATGGTGACCATTAAAATCTCCAATAACTACGGTTTTTTTAGTTAAGCTTGAAAAAAGGCGTTCCCAATCCGCATAACACGTACTAGCATTTGGTGGGCAATATATTGAGACCATGAGTTCAATATGTTCACAGTTAAAAATTTTGACTGAAACTAATTCTATATGGGAGTTACTCGTCTGCAAAGGAAATAATTGAGCTTTAAAAGATTTATGAATTAAAACAGCCACGCCTCCATACGAATCAGACCTATCCGATCGAAATATATTATATTCTTTAAGGTTCAATTCAATTTCCGGGTTTAACCACGTTTCACTCAAAGCTACGAAATGTATTTTCTCCTGGCGTAAAATATGTTCAAAGTCTACTAGTTTTGGTTTAATACTTTGCGCGTTCCACTGCAAAATATTGATATCAACTTTGACCATAATTAAGTAAATGTATTAGAAAAAAGAGGCAAGTTTTTAATATTTCGAAATATCCATGTAATGACCCATTCAATAATTAATTTTGCAATGTTTTCGATTCTTTTCCCCAACGTCTCATCACTCTGATTAAAAATTTTCTTTATATTTTTTAACAGTATATACAATGGACGGTCACGTGACGCACGACTTTTATGATTTTGTCTGTTACTTTTAGAGTTATCACTTTCACTATCTACGGTTTCTGATGAAATAACTTCCTCATGCGCGTATTCTTCCTCTGAATTTTTAGGCTGACTTCGTCTCTTCTTTTTCTTTTTATTCTTTGACTGTTGTTGTTGTTCTGTTATTTCGACTGTCTGTTTACTGTTATTTTTAGTCGTATATGATGATGATGCGGCTTGTGCATAAGAAGAAGTTCCCTGACCTACGATAGGTGACTTATAAGGCTGCGCCGTAGGGGGAGTTAAATTGGGCTCCCTGTTAATATACGTGGCTTCTCTTTCAGTTGAACGTTGTCTTTCATATACGGGTGTTTGAGGGGGGACATACATCGTGACAGCTTTCCGATACGAAACGTTAAATTCAGCCATTATCTCCCGAATTTTCTTTTCTTTAAGATATTCTGGGCATTTCCGACTGAGCGTCATATGATTGTCCGCACAATTAATGCATCTAAATATAGTTGCTTCGCAGTTTTCGTGCTTACCACCACATTTGGGACAAAATACTCTTTTTGAGGGGCACATTCTGATTGTGTGACCAAAACGCCAGCATCTCGAGCACTGCGTAACGGGAAAGACGTATCGTTCTACTTTCACCTGCATACTATGAATATATATATAGGAAGGTATTGACGACCCCGAGAAGCCAACCCTAACCGACTCACTATCAGTCCATCCAACCCCACCTTCGGTACGCCGCTTAAGTCTCTTGACATTAATTACTTCATTCGAACATGTAATAGATTCCAGTAGCTCTTTTTCTGATAGGTCAAGTTCAATGTTTTTAATCACTCCGTAGGACAACCCGACTTCAAGTGGTCGTTGGAATCTCCAACCCAAACCTAACAGGTGCTCACATTTAATTAAAAACTCAGCATTCTGCTCCCCTTTCATTTCTACGATAATTTTATATGGATTTATATACTTTACTTTAGTGATATTTGTAATGTTCTGACTTTTAAATAATTTAGCTAAAGCAAATTGTTTTGGCAAGATTTCCTTCGATGTTATGCTTATTTCTATTATTTCACGTATCTCTTTCATTCTGTCTTTCCTACTTCTTACTAGAGACCATTCTTCTTCATCGTCTTCTCTACCCCTTTTACTTCTTCTACTAACTTCGCTAATAATACTTCTGTCATCTGCATCACGGTTCATCGCTTCTTCATTGTCTTCGGTCATAACATCTTGGCGGGATTCTTCAGTGTCATTTAAAATTTCTACTGTATCCATATTGAATACGGTCGAAACTTGAATGATCGGCCCGGCCGCTTCGGACCGGCCGTCGGCGTAAACAATTCCAAGAACCGATAAAGAATGCACGATCAGTAACACGCGTCTAAGCAACTCGAACACGGTTTTGTTACTGAGGTCTATATTTCGAATCATATAAAAAATTAATTGGCACATGTTATGTCCTGAAGAGAACTTGAAATTGTAAGAAATTGGAGTGTGCGGTTATTGTATTTCGATTCCTAAGACGCTTGATTTCTGGTTATTTACACATGAGGCCAATATATTAGTTCTCAGGGTAGCAACGTATCTATGCCAACCATACTTAAGGTCCATACATAATCATGGGAGATAGACAACTACTATCTGATAGACTGCAGGCTGCTTAACTTAGTATTAAAACAAATCGTATAGAAGAACTATCTGTGAAGATGATTTCTTTGTTAACAGTTACGACGCCAGGAAACGGGGTCCATCAGCCCACTGGATTGAGGAAGCATTGAGGGGACGCGCGCAGTGGATGTCGTGGCCCATCTCGGCTCTTCATCTCAAGGACGTGCGGCCGGAAGACCGAGCGATGTACCGATGCAGGGTTGACTACCAGCTGTCGCAGACTAAGAATTACCGAGTGGCATTAGACGTTGTTGGTAAGTACCGTTACTATGTCTTTAAAATTGTTAATAACACTATTTTAGATTTTTTATTATGTAAGACTAGACTCTATTTTAGACTTTTTATTATCTAGGACTAGGACTGGATTGGACTCTGTTGAGTGTATTTAATTTAAGTTCAAAGTTATTTGCTTAACTTCTTTAATATACATACATAACATGAGTTTCATCGCGATCTCTTATCGGAACTTACTGTTTATCTACATCAATATATTTAAAAGTATACACACAAACTGACAACCGAATATATTGTTAGATAAAATAGTGTGAAAATAGGAGATATATTCGTATTTGGATTCATAATTTAGAATCAAAATTACTGAATATTTTAATTTAAGTCTATGTTTTGTATCTTCCTTAATCTCTAACATTATTAAAATAACCTTTTGATATTTAGGTATGTTTATTTGGAGATGGTCCAAGTTATATTAGGAGCAGAAGATTATCAATCACCTTTTTACTTCTAGGTCATTATTGAAGACAATGTCACCATAGTTTCAAATAATGACAAATGGTTTTAATGAAACTTTTCCTATTTAAACTTTATCAACTCCGACTCATCGTGATATTCATATTTCCAGCCCAGCGTGAACGCAGTTGACCTAATGTCGTTTGAACAAATATTTGATTAGTTCATACGACATAGTTTTGTTAAAATTCCTTGAACGTTTTGTTATTTAAAATTAATTCACACCTTTTTGTTTGTTTTCGACCTTAATTTGTAATGAACTTAATAATAAGTCCTTCTTTTTAAATTCAAATGAAAAGTTTTTATACAATATAATTTATTAATATATAATTTATATATGTTAATATGCTCAATTGCTCATATAAAGTCAGTAAAATATTACATAAATTAATTACTTAATGCTTTCATTCATCGCCTTTGAGTGCCCCTCTTAGGTCAGAGTAGACCAAAAGAAAAAAGCCAACGAAAAAAGCTCCCTGCACTCTTATACAATGCAGTTATACAAGTTATTCTTTCTAAAAATACTTTCAGACTCATATTTACCTAGTCCATAATGCTGCTTAAGTACAAATTCATTTAACACAGCACTCAGTATGGATGAAATAGGCTTAATAAACGTGGAAAAATAAAGCATTTTTTTAGGATATATTTATTTTATTTTAGGCTGATATGCGTAAATCCTTTTGTGTCATATAAGAGATCAAATTTATTCGCTGATTTTTCGCAACATTCGCTACATTTTTCGTCGATACGCTCCCATTGGTCGTAGCGTGATATTATAAAGTCTATCGCAATTCCTTAATGAAGGGACTATTTAACACAAGAAAAAATTAAATTCTAACCAGACTAGCGCGTTCAAACAAACAAACTCTTTAGCTTTATATTATTAGAATAGATTTTAAACAGGACGATACGTGCCGCAAATTTATCTTTGTAAGTAAATATAAACCAATTTATATATACTGTAAAAATGTAATTTCCCAAACGAACTCGCACACAATTGGTTCTGTACATTACATACATTATTTGAAGATATATTAAAAAAAAAGTAGTTCAAGATTTAAGCTGAAAAAGATTCATAAGATAAAGCCATATGACAGACATACGGAAAGACAGCGTAGTAGGTTGGCTGGTTGATTGCGTACGAAGCCCTAAAAATAAACTCTATGATTCAGAAGCATTATTTATCTTACATTTTTATTTGAGTTTTTGCTTTATATTTTAACGTCCAAACTAGTTATAATAAAACTTGACCCTACACGTCGCAGTTTTTAAATTTAATCTGAAAACTAAAGCTGTTAGCACACCACCATGAAATTAATGATACGAAAATATATTCAACGTATGAAAACGTTTCCATGCATCAGATTCATGTATAGTTTATAAATGGACTCTATTTTATATTCCATTAGATTGACTTGTCACTTTTGGACTGAGCCCTAGCGCCTTACCTCGTTCTGCTCGCGCTATTTTTAAATAGCATAAAAAAGAACTACCTACATAATTCAACGAAGTAACTTTTCTGCCGGTGGCCGGATGAATAATAATTCGTCGATAAAATATATAATTATTCGTCGAATCATAAGAATAATTTGTAATTATTCGTCCGGGTTTAAGTACTGACATTTGTTTTATTAAGGAGTAATGGGATTATGACGTTCAGTTAAATGTCAATTATTTCTCAAGCGAAATCTTTCCGATAAGTTCCTTCTTTTCATTACTCTAACAGAGAAGGTGATGCAATCCGTTAAACAACAGGACTGATTAGGTTAGGTTGGAATGTTAAAGAAAATGCAAGAAAGTAAGCGAATCGAAGACATTTGCTGATCCCATTTATATTTCTATTTGCTCATAACTGGTCATTTGTTAGTGGTATCTTGTAAAGGAGACATAGACATACACATAGACTTTTATGGACGCATTTGTACATAACTTACGGATAAATAAAATAATATTAGACATCCGATTACTCTACGAATAATAAAATACCAATACGGGTGCATTTGAACATAATGTAACTGTAGGAATAATTATAAATTATTCGTACAGTACCCGGATAAATAGGCTCAGCCAGTTATGTTTTATTCATCCGGTTACTGGAAAAATTATATATATTTATTTAACGAGTTACCGGCAGAATAGACTCAGTAATAATTAAATGCTTCACAAAATATCTTCATCAGTGTACAGATTTTGACAGCACAGATATTACGTCGTAAGTGCCTGTACGTGTTATCTGGCGAAATTAAAATTGTTACGATTTTATTCGTAGGGTCCTCTCGCCCTATTTTAATTAATTTTCTGTTTTATATCATATTAAGGTAGCAAACGAGCATGCAGTCCACAGAAGACATTGTAAGCTGAAATGACTACAACATCTTAGGGTTGTATTGTAAGCGAACTTAAGATTGGGATCGATATTGAGTGCGGTTTAAGTACTAGATAATGAAGGGAAAGCCGCACTTAACATAGATCTCAATGTTGAGTTTACCTTATTAATACAGCCCTTAATGTCGTTGTAACTAAGTGTACGATCGGCGTAGACAGACTGACATTAGAGAATCCGGCTTCCATGCGAAGCTAGACGGAAATCTGAATGATTAATGAGGATCATTGATCTAGGTCTGATTTTGATCATCAGCGTATATAATTTGTCCATCAATGTAAAACAGTATTAACTTTTCTAAACCTTTTTAAAGACCAAAGTAAACTTAGCGGTAAGACAAATATTTCCGATAGTTTGGCGAAATTCAATGAACGTCGCTTATGGGTCGTCTGCATTTCTTAACGATAGCGAAATAACACAAATGAAAGACCATTTTGTAATACCAGAATATATAGATATATATCTTCATTTATAGCTTATAGCTTAAGAGTGTATGTTCCGACTTCCATGCGCAGGTAGACGGAAATCTGAATGATTAATGAGGATTGATTTACGTCTGGATGTTTGTGTATTATTGTGTATTAGAGAATTCTTGTATGAGCGAGGTATCTTTGGTTCCCTTTGGTATACCTTTGGCGGCATAAACGTTATGCTCTTGTGCGACCTCATGCAGCTTCCGCCAGCAAGTTGTAGTATTGTATTAGTATTTGTTTATCAGAAAGTCTTTCCTTTTCCAGCGCTGCACGCTTTTACAATCAAATATTATAATTAAAAGCACATACTTTATACTTCAGCCCAGATATAGAGACAACTTGAACGATCCATAATTTATTTTTGGCTTTTACGTGCACTTATAAAAGCGTGTTTTTCTAGTAGTTTTAAACTATTGATGTATTGCTATGGCGGCTACAGTGCAACGCGCATGTGTTAAATATTTAAAATTAATTTAACAATATAATAATTTGTATTCCTCTAGCTAAACTTATGATATTTTGCTTAGGTTACTTAATTTGGTTATATATAATTACTTACTTACATGATATTCTGTATGAGAATACTTTTATGATATATTTCCTTTTTAACAGTACGTGATGATTTATATAGAATAAACATTAACACTAACTGAAGTTTTAGTAAGATAAATATTATACTAATTATATATTACTAGCTGACCCGGCAAACGGCAGAACAATGCCATATAAAATAATACTGAATTTCCCGTAGGAATGAACGTTTTTCCCGCAGTAAAAAGTGTTCTAAATGTTGACC
>DWNR01005716.1:0-10008 GCA_018250455.1 Polygonus leo
TATCAATGTCGGCAGATTCCCTTGCAGATCCTCAAGACTACTTCTCTCAGGGCGAATTTCTTCAATTATTGCTGCTTGTATGTTTAATAATGCATTTTCTGGTTTAGGTGTATAAGTCGAGTACGAAATAGTTCCCTGTAATAATTAGAATAAAAATTGAAATGGTTTTAATTTAATTATTTGCTATGTTTTGTAAATCGAATACTTTTAACGAAATTTTTGTACTTGACATTAGCTGTGAGTATTATTCAAAGGAATAAAATATTTTTTTATACGTTAAGCAAATCTAGCGAAATATAATTATATTTACGAAACTACCAAAATACTTTTACCAAAACGACTTAGTTATTAATCATGTTAAAATATTTAAAAACAATAAGTAAATTATGAAAATAAACTTAATAAAATAAAGACCTGAACAGTTGCACAACCAGCACCCGTAGCGTACACAAATACTTTAGTAGGCAATCCTGGTAGCTGAAGTGGTCTGGGTGGCGTACGAGCTCTGAGTTCCAGCGTATCTGTTAGTTCCATACCAGCTGTTGCCAAGGAAACAGTTAATGCACGGTGTCTGAAAAAAGAAATAAAGATAGATTTATCAACCGGAAATAAAAAGGTTGAAAGGGAGTTCCAGATTAATAAAGATGACCTTTGGAATGGAATTTTAATTTGGTTAGGGATTTTAGTATTGGTATATCTTTTGAAAGGTCCTGTTTGAATATTATATAAGACTTATAAGTCGCTTTACATGGTTGGTTAGGTTAGGCTATTATAAAGTATAAGTTATAGAAGAATAAGGGGCAAAAAATTAATCCCAGATTTTATGTAAATAAGATTTTAGATTTTCTGTGTATAAAATCATGTCATGTTTCTGTGTATAAAATCATTGTTAAGACATATAATTATCTCTGTCGACTTCTTCATCAGGCGAATTTTCATATTTTGTTACAAGATCTTCATTCTCACCTATCATGAGCCAACGCAGCGTACTGAGCAGCAGCTTTAGTAGCACTATACGCGAGACTTGGATGTCTTTGCAGCGTGGACGCCCTGTAGTACAAGAACCTCGCCGCTGCTTCGCCATCAGCTAATGCGCCTCTCGCACAAGCTGCCAGCAACACTCGTACACCGGCTACATATTGCTCCATTGTAACTGCCTCTGTTAAAGGTATGAAGTGATTTATGTTGTTGCCTTTATAATTAAGTTTGATTAAAAATAAGTTTTGCAATTATTATTGAAGACATCAGATGCTATTGAGAATTTGTACTTAATTTTGTAAATTTTATGGTAGACTTCACACCACTTGAAATGCTATCCATGCCAGGCTTTGTGACAATATTTCACCGTAAGGATTTGTTATTATTGCAATAAACGAAAAAGAAAGCTGCATTGAATTTCTCACTACTCAGAAAATGTAAAAATATTATTTATCTAATTAAAATAAGTAATTCGTTTTTACTTTTCGGTTTTTCCAATTGGCTCATATTTCAACTGTAATAATTTATTATGGAGTAACATACGAAATTATTACAGTACGAACTTTAAACTGTATACCGTGTTATTTATATTTCTCTCACAAATATAACGGAATAACAATTTACCATATGAAGTAGTCTTGATATTTCTAGAAGTTTCTTCAAGCAGCCAATCTGCAGCATCTTTCCTCGGCGCTGGCCATCCAAATTCTCCTTCTTCAGTTGTTGAAGCATTTCTTAGTATGATGAGCGCTTCTGGTACAATAGGGCTCCTAATGAAAAAAATTAAAAATAATTACTTGATGGGTGTAATTTATACCGCTTCAAATATGTGATTATAAAAAAGATTTTTTCGTTCAATTATAGTAATGAAACATTTTAAATATTATACATTTATTTATATAGTCTGTATTACGTATCATGTATCGCTGTTCGATTACCTAATAAATAAATAAATTTTAAGCGAATGTAAACATAAAATATTACCTGGCAAGCACTAAGGCTAAAACAGACGCAGCTAAAGCAGCTGGTGAGGTAAGATTATGGATATTGTTCTCCAAATAATTCTGGGCTTTCTTTGCGATACTGGCGTCCATCTGAAATCATATGAAATTTATTTCCTTAGTCTTAAAAAAAATATTTTGCTCATAAGATGTACTTACATATAAAAATATAAGCAAGATATGTTTCGAAGTTTCATATTGGTTGTATAAATGTTAACACAAATATAAACAATAAATGTGAAGGATAAATGATACCAAAGTGTGAACAAAGACGAATAATTATAATCTTAAAATTCTAACTATAATGAGTATTATTCTTACTTGTACCTGTATTCTAATTTATACTATTTACTAAATTCATGGTACAACGTCCATTCGCTTAACAGTTTTGAGTTCTATATAAAAAGTTAATTACCTCGTTTTCTACTCCAACTTCAAGCAGAGCGACAAGCGTTTCTGCAGTGACTTCAACTGTTCTCTCCCACTCTATCTCCTCTTTAGTCATATTACCATCTTTGTCGTAATAATAGTACTCATTTACATCAACTTCAACTTCAGTACCATTAGATTTCTTTATTTCAACTGGATAGTAATCTACTTCTTTATCAGCAGGTAGAGGAATGAACGATCCATCAGTGTTTTGTCTTTTCTGAATCCATTTTTTGATTGATTGGAGAAGATTGGGGTCAACCGGATAGTAAGATTGAATTTTGCTCAGAATTTCCAGGATCTTTATTGTAGATAAATGACTGCTCATAGCTGGATGATCGCTAAATGAGTTGTCGTTCTTACGGAAAGACAACAAAATTTGGACCTAAAATGACACAATATAAAATTTCATAAATTATGTTTGTTTTAAGTATAATTAAAATTAATTGAAAATAAATCTATTTATGTCGTCATAGAATTATATTTAATTTTATAAGTCACGGCTAATAATATACATCTTCTATTTTAAAAATTTACTGCGTAGACTAGACTAGTAGATATTATGCAATGTATAAAAGTATGTCGATATATTGATTTATTTATCAGTTGTAACAAAAATTCAACTTATTTTTTATTGCTTGTAAGTCACTTTTGCAGTCTTATAGAAGTAAAACTAACCTGTTCAGGTAACTTCTTCAAAATATTCTCCCTCTCTGCTTCGTCGACTAAATGAGGAATATGCTCTAACGCTAACAACGGTGCTAAACTCGCTGATGCCGCAGACAATTGGGAATCCCTCCATACATCTGCCCATTGATCAGTAGAATCTGTTTGTAGACTATACAATGGAAGATGAAGACCTCCAGAGACCAGAAGAGTTCCACTCGCGGACCCTGGGACCACACCATGGGGCAGACCAAGTTCAAGAACTTGGGAGAAGCCTGCTTCTTCGTTAAAGTTCCAAATTCTGAAATTAAAATAGTTTTCATGTTTTTTTATTCAATTAGATATTTTTCTTTCTTGACATCGGAATTTGTTTGGACATATTTTCAAATTCGATGCACGCTTTACTTGAAAAAATCTTATCTTGCCTAATATCAACTGTTTTGCTCCAGAGCGTGTAGAATCTGACGCATTTGATTTGCATGTCGGAATTTAAGAGGCGTGTATCCAATTCACTATACTACTCTACTCTACACTATACTATAATTTGTACATTAAGGCACTGATATTACATAAATGTACAGAGCCGTACTTGTAACACCTTCATACTAGAATACATTTTCTTACCTAAAATCAGCCGTATCACCCCACAGTGCGCTAAACCCGACGTATTTAATCCTCATATCAGAAGTCAGAGGCCACACGAGCAGTCGTCTCTCAGCTGGTGCTGCACCACGTCCCACTGACAGTCTCCCTCCTTCCCACCACACCCACCACGCGCACCAGGCGTTAGCTCCTGCGCATTCCTCATCGCTCTCCGTTTGTTCAGCGCTTGCCAGATGTACGTCGTAACCTGGAAATTGTAAAGAATTAACATAATAATTATTTTGATACTAATACAAGTAATACAAAAAAAAATATTTAATGCAAACCTGCTGCAATTTGTACGTCGTTCAGGTTGACGTGGTACACAGGCGACGTGGTATTCAGGTTGGGACAAATATGTACTTATCACTGGGATCATCCAATTGACTTAATGTATATATCAAAGTAGGAATGATGGATGTATGGAGAAGGGAGATGGATGGCGAAAAGAGTTCTCAAATAGATTTTTTTTTGTATTTCATTTCAATGTTAACTCTGTAAACCCTTACCATGTTTGCCTTTAGCGATCCAAACGCGGGTCCTCTCGAACACAACTCTGTACATGTCATCCGAGGGCTCTCGTATCGAGGACAGTGCGACGTGCGCGGCACCCTGCGCGCGTAACTCCAGCACCAAACCTGCGCGGTTGCGCGGTGCAGCCACCCATTGCCATTCCCAAGATCCTCGGGAAGATACTGCTAGGTGTTCTGGAAATAATGTTATGTAGTGAGAATCTTCACGTTAACGTGTTAGTTTCCTTGCGGGGATACCACTAGATGTTTTGGGAATAGTTAGTGCCATATTTTTAGAATCAATATAAGAATACTTTAGTGCCCCAAGATGCTCACGAAAAGACTGTAGATCTGGAAACATTTTTTGTATTAAGTTTCATGATTATAACCAATCCTTACGAGGTAACTGCTTCTAGTTTATGATGATAGCTTTGTTAAAATTGCAAAAAATCATTACAATCTATTGATATTCATCATTAATCATTCGTCATCAGTTCATCATCTGAATTTTTGCGAGGAGGCGGCGTTACGAGCGTTTAGGTAGTTCTCTTTCGTTACATGAGAGGAAAGGCTGATGTTACTCCACTTTGTTTTATGATGATAACTAAGTTTCTAGTTTAGTTATATGTAAGTATTTTTGATGCCAAATCATCAAAAAATAAAAAAACGTTGTTCAAAAATAAAAATCTGGCTAGAGTCATGCTTATCACCTAGGGGTATAAAAAATCAATACCTACAATCTATTCTTGGACCCACTAAATATATACTTAAAAGTTTCACAAAATCGGTTAAGTCGTTTCAGAGGAGTTCGATAATAAGCACCGTGATATTTTTAAAGATATTTCAAAACTGAATGAACTCATGAATTTTATAACAAATTATTAAGTAATAATAATATAAGTAGGTACCGTTTGCACAAAAGTACGCGCTCTGGGTATCGCTCCGGTGCAGGCCTTCAGGCAGAACGAGCACGCTGGCAGATCGAATGACTGAGCCAACCAAGGTCTCGTTGTTGAAGGACGTATAGGACACGGAGCAGTTGTCAGCACTGTAGCCGGTCACTTCCACTGCAAGTAAAGAAATAGAATGTTGACTTAGAATTTCAAAAAACATTGAAGTTGTCTTAGCAGTTTTTTTTATTGTGTAAAGATAGCAAACGAGCGTGCAGTCCACGGACATCAGAAATTATCCACAAGTACCATTAAGTCATCTAAGTTTGATACGTTGCTACCTCTGAGGACTAAGATGTTCGCCTCGTGAATAAGTGTAGCTGGCAACCACGCCTCTTCAAACCGAAACACAAGAAATGCTTCACTGAAATATTATATTCCATGATAGATTATAATGAAGAAATTTAAAATCTGTTGAAAATCCAAATTGTTTTAAAAAATTGCTGGTGTCGACGAAACAACTCAAGTTTTTAGTATTCACTGGATAAGATTGTATAATATCTATTTAACACGAACAAAATATTTGTATACCTTTTATTGTTACTATTTTATTCCTTGCGTCTGATAATATTACAGTCTATTTATGAGGATCCGCACGGTACACTTAGTTTTATTACTTGAATGATATAGAAAGATAAAACCCATTTAGTGCAAAGTAGGCATTCACAAAAATGGATCCCGATCACTCAGATCATGGATCATGTATACGACCTTCGACATAAAACTATTTTATTCCCTCCTATTTCATTCAACGTACAGCGTTTTATCTTTGTTTTATATGGTTATGAGAGTACGTGTTACGACAAGACACAAGTCAAAGGCTGATGTAGATATTGAATCATCAATATAGGCTGCGGCAATTTTATGAGTAATGAAATATTCTGAGAATGGCTTGAATCAAGTTTTCTTAGATAACAGCTACTGTTTCTTATTTTTGCTTTTGAATACTGAAAACGAGACATGGTTCTAATTTCCAATTATAATTATTTTTATCAGGATGATATTGTAGTAAGATAACGTCATCACCATTACATGTATCTTTATTACTGGATATAAAAGTATCACTGTCATATAATATTTCCCATCAATTTCCCACTGTACCCAAAAGTTTGATCGTTCTTCAAAAGGTATTGAACTTAAAATAGGTCTATTAAACGAAATGCGAAAACTTTGAAAGCAGTTTTGGCTCATGCAAATATTTTTTGTGTGAACAGACATGATTTAACGCGAAAGTTATAACAGACGCTAAGTTACACAGTGCCGTTGAAAAGAGAACAACTTCTTTCTTCCCAAGTTTCTATTGATAGTTTATTCGGATATTAATTCAATCAAATTTAATATTGCCTGTGAACTTCATAAAACATTTTATATTTATCCTGTCGTACGAACGTTAACAATTCCTATCATATTATAATTTTTATATTATGATGTAAAATCTTTTATATTATGATGTAAGTTGCAGATTTGACGTTTCATTTATTACTATTGTTATTTTGATAAGTATGGTTGTAAAAGAAATAGACTGAGCAAAGCACAAATCAGTATTAATTACCACCATTAATTGAATACCGACCGCGACGCCGCACCACAGATTATCGTAATATGTATTGTCATCTGCATAATACAGGAATTCATGTCATTAAACGAGATTATTGCGACTATCCAATTTAAATGATAATTTGTTGAGGCCTGGCAGCGAGTTGATTTGCCGTATCTATTCTATGGTTATGTTTATTATACATCCCTCATCCCATCCCATATATAAGTTATTATGTTAGTTCAGGTATTATGTTAGTTCAGGTGTGAAGCAGTCCTGACTGTTAATAATATTTTTGCGTTCAAAAAATTATCTACAAGTTATAGTTATTTCTTACAATCTAGCATACGTCGTTCCAGACTACCGCTACCCTTATTTAAATTTGGCAATAACAACAAGCAGGAATTTCTTCTTGATACCTCCAAAAAGTGGATTCCCTCCCATTGTCTATACATTACATAATCTGATTTAATTACTTAGTATCTTATATTTTGGGCACTGGATAATTGTTGCTTAATGTTGGATGTGTAACAAAATAGCTAGGAGGTAGTACTCGTGTAGATCAAACGGGGAGGTACCATCACCACACTCATCCGTAAAGCAATTCTTGTGTTTAGTTTTAGAGAGGGGTGGTTGCCGGCTAAACTGATACACGAGGTGAACATCTTAGTCCTCAGGGATAGCAACGCACCTGTGGTCAAACTTAAGTATGATTTATTTGAACTTGGGGATGATTACTGATGTCCATGGGCGGCAGGGACCACTTACCATGAGGTGGACTGCATTCTCGTTTGCCCCCGTTATACGATAAAAAAATGAACTTTACCAAAATTATCTTCCAAAAGATTTCACGAAATGAATAGAAAATCCTAAAATAGCGCCTAAAACGAATATTTTCAACAGTTTTGAAACTTTGAAAGCAGCGTTTTATCTAAGGAGGCCTTTCTATTCATCGCGAGATGATCTCGCTTGTCGAAGCTAAAAACTTTGGGGCGCTTTTCATTTTACAATTAGGAAGACGGAGGAAGCTAAGAATTTTGGTACATGAACTTCATTAAAATATTTTGTTCAGAAGATTTAAATGAAGATTTCGAATAATTATTGAGAAGGTTTGTTCTTGTTTTGGATGCTATTCAAAACTAAGTTTTGGGAGTCATGAATCTTTTGTAGTTGTGGTAAATTAAACTAGTAGAATGTGGCTCAAAAACTTTCGTAAATTAATTTTGAAGTTGGAGGTGTTTAGGTCTTTTGTTGCGACTTGATGAATCGTGATTCTTTTTTAAAAGTAAATTGTCCAAAATCATAGCCTATGGAAGTAATTAAGCCAAGTCTGACTAAGATTCTCCTTGAGATTAGATACATTAGCATTGCTATCTATGTATGTATGTAATTAAAAAGCCGGCCCAGTGCGAATCGGACTCGCGAACAAAAGGTTCCGTACCATTATCTATAAAAAACGGAATAAAAAAACACGTTTGTTGCATGTGAACCCTACTTCAATATTTAATTTATTCTGTTTTCTTTAGTATTTTTTGTTATAGGAGCAATAGATGAATCGATTTAACAAGTATGAAGAGCATGCACTTATGTCTCTTACCAGTAATGTTCTTTCTTCCAGGTGTATTGACAGCAACGCGTACAACAAGCTGAGTGCCCCCTCGTGGGCCAAGTCGGAGTCGCTCCGTGACGTACAATGCTCCAGTACTCGCGAACGCTGCACCTGCACTCAACGCCAGAAGTGCTGTCACCTGGAAAATAATTAACTTGAGACTTCATTCACCTCCATGATATTTGCTTGATTTTATATAAGTAATAGTATAAAGTTGATAAAATATTATGTATAACTAAAGAAAAAGGAAAAGGAAAGGAAAGTAAAGGAGGTCTCCGAAATCGGCGTGTTTGTATGAGGAGAGTTATGAAAGCGGAAGAAGCTATGCAAGTATGTCAGAACCGTGCCATTTGGCACTCGATAATCTCTGTCTACCCCGTTAGGGATTTGGCGTGAAGATATGTATGTATGTATAAGTATAGAAAAAAATCTGCAGTACATCTGCAGGTTTGATGACTTTTAAATGTGTTTAATAATCGCTACCAACAGTTTAATGTACCTACTTCTGGCATAATATTATGAGCATTCAATTTCGCCACAGCCTCATCACAAATGTCAGGTTTTTATCTCTAGCGTTACATAACTAACATTGTAGATAAGCCACGATTTGAAAATGCTATTGCCTTTTTGATAGCAAATGAAAGGCTACACTATGTTATATGAATACTAGCTGACCTGGCAAATATTGTTTTGCCATATAAAGTATAGAATATCAAGTAAAAATGCGGGTTGAGGGTAACGGGGTGAAAATAAAGCGTTATACGTATTTTTGTATATGGATAAGGCCACCCTTATCACTTAGAAGTATAACAAATAGCCTACGACCTATTTTTATTATTTCCTATAAAACCAGTACGATCACGAACACCGTGACTGAGATTTTTATATATATTAGAAAATTATTTTTACTACAACATTATTGAATCAATAATTCAAGTGGAGCTTATTTTTAAAACTAAAAGGAAACTTGTCATAAAATTTCACGATTTTAAATTACGTATATATACGATTATAATTTATGTATGATATATACGATTTTAAATTATGTAGCATTCAATAACGAAAATGCATTTAAAGCGGCTGCTAGCTGCGAGTACTCTAACCAATGTATTATTAAAGCCAAAACAGCCAAACATTTCACCAATTAGCATATAAATTATGTCAACGCGTCGTCTAAACATTAATCAATGTAAATATGACATGAAAGCATTAATCAATGTATTCAGGACTAAAATTATCTTATTCACCACCTGCCGATATTGTGGTTTCATCCCTTGGGTGATGATAGAGCAACACTGTTTTAGAAGAATAGATTGAGGAATACAGGTGTGTTATCAAAGTAATAAAGGTTCCGTTAATATCTTTTGGTTATAGAACCCTTAAAATCTTCCACTCGCACTCACTCACAACAAACATGACTTTGTTGCGACTTTACAAAATAATATTAGATGATTAGAAGAAAATGGTTGTTATAGCGGTCATTGTAATAATTACTATGATTTCCAGTTTCTGCTTTTTAGGGTTCAAGAGTTACAATTCTGTGACAAAAGGACTTATCACATTAAGGGACTAATCACACTTATTCAGCTCTATTTGCATTTTGCTGTACGATTTTGGTCACACTTATACAGTTCTGCTTCTATCAGCTGCGTACAGCGTCGTAAAAATGAGAACGTCTGAACTC
>DWNR01005717.1:0-10007 GCA_018250455.1 Polygonus leo
GCAACTGGTGTATTTGCCAAACGTGGCTGAATCCCAATCATTTCCACGAAATATTTATTTAACTCGGTTAATAAAATATGCTACCTTGTCGCTGTCATTCCATGTGGAGTCGATGGTGGAATACTAATTCGATAGAACTAAATGTTTACGAAGGCGTTTGTAGGAGGATAACTAAAATAGATGCTTACCAATGTAAATAGTAATACATATTTCTTAGCGAGAATTCGCGTGGTAGATATAACCGAACTTGTTAATATTTACCATCAAGATTATTGATCCTTTATTAAAAACCTTTAAAGTTCTAACTCGCAAACTTAAAATTACCAATCGTAAACGCGTATTTAAAAAAAAATAAAGTCTACCTAAACGTTTTTCGAAGATTCTTTGCGACCATGAGTTTTTCTGACTGGGCAAACAGTAAACTAACCAGTAAAGTAACTATATATTTTATGGAAGTGACATAGCGAACAAGTTTGCATTTCACCTGATAGTAAGTGTTCATGGTGACCCAGGGACACCCGAAATCAACCCGAAATAGAATATGAGCCATTTCATAACACGTAACGTTTAATAACGTTAAATGAGCTACAGATGGCGGGTCTCCTGAAAAAATTAAAATGGTTCTTATTTCTTCACTACACCCTTTAAACCATAATACATATATTCACCCTTAACATTATTGTTGTTATAACAGCATTGGGTGAGGCAGTGCCTACGTAAGTGGACGTTGCTACTATTCTTGATTATTTGTTATTTATATTTAATTGCAATTTTTATAGCTTATAAGGAGTTTTGCCCACGACGGTACCACTGCCAGACCCATTTTTTGCCTCGTAACATTTGTTTTCATCGTAAAAGGATAGCAAACAAGCATGCAGTGATGGCAAATGGCAACTGCCGCTCATGGACATTGTAATCAACGCAAATACGGTTGAGTACCTGAGGTTGAACACAAATATGTTAACCCTGAGAACTAAGATTTTCGCCTAGTGTGTAGGTAAGTATAGCAACCATGCCTTTCTAAGAACCATAAGAAACACAAAATTGTTTTATAGAGTTTTATGAGCATTGAAAAACATTGTAAGATCACAGTGTAGATTATTATGATGTTTTTTTTATGTATTAAGTAGGTATGTCAATCTTGTCTTTATGTCGGTCCTTAAGTATGTGTGTAATTGTAATCCTTTTAAGTCTTAATATAGTCTTTAGTAATCAGAATCCATAATTTTATTTTTATCACATAACTAGCTATTTGAGTTTGAATGCACATGTTAATGGGCGGATTAGACCCATCACCAACATAAGCTGCGGGATCGTTAACACTCAACTTCTTAACTTACTATGAAATCAACTCACAGTGGCATATCAACGATGGTGGTAATACCACCGGCTGCGGCCGCGCCGGTGGCGGTACGAAATCCCTCCCACGCCGTGCGCCCCGGCTCATTCACGTGCACATGGGAGTCTACCACACCTGGCATCAACACAGCGTCACCGCCGTCCACCACCTTTTACACCGTTAAATATAAATTTAAAAAAATACAGCGACCACATCCTGTTTGATTTTAGTGCTCTTTTTTAGTTTATTTAAAGGAAGGTAACCATCTCCAAGAGTATCCATCTACAAATAATAATTCATAGTAATAACCAGTAGATTCGTCTGTCTCATTGAAAAAATAATGATATCCTCCTTTAAAAGTTAAACCATAGTGTTCTAATAACAAGTGTTACTTAATGTACACAGAGAGAAAATATTGATTTAATTAACAGCAGGTAATGTTAATTAAGAAGTTCAGAAATAGTTGCCTTCGTTAAATAAATTGAATTGAAAATCGATACAAGAATGAATTGCTAGACAAATAGAAAAATTAGATTGGTATGTATACGATGCGATATTTAGTGTATTGTCAATGCAGATCACATTAGATGGAGAGTACACAGGAGTATATTGTACACAGCTTTTTATCTTACACAGATTAAAAATACTCCCTACATATAAAAACGTCAAGGAGTCTCAAAATTTATAACGAATTTTAAATAACATTCGAGGTTTCATTTCGACTTCTGCAGATCCTGTATATCTTAATGTGTAATTTTAATCGTACACCGAGGATATAAATCCAAACCAAAAACGAATACTAAGTATCTTAACCAACAGAATTGGGAACACTTTATTCACATATCTGCTAATTGAATGAGCCAATTCCAATGAAATAATGACTCCATGTTGTTGTATATTAACTCCCAGTACCTAATTCGTTTTGTTATTTATGCGAATTGGAACTCAACTTCTTCGTACGATAGTACTCAAATGACGACACATTTATTTGAATTTAATTTGTTTTTAAGATTTTAAGTTCAGAATAATATAACTAATATTTTATACTAAGACTAGTTTTTGCTCGCGACTTCGTCCGCGTAGAAGTCGAAAACCCCTTGGGGGTGGAATTTCGAAAAATCCTTTCTTAGTGCTCACTTAGATCATGAAGGGAACCCCTGTACCAAATTTCAGTTTCAGTAGTTTCGGCTGTGTGTTGATATTTCAGTCAGTTAATCAGTTTTGCCTTTTATATATGTAGATAATTAGATAAGCACAGAGACAAAATATTTAAAATTCACGTAATTTTAAAGATTGTGTCTGTCTATATCCCATAAACTTTCTAGTATTGTAGTCTTTTTATCAGTCATATAATCATTAATATGAACATTATGCCGCGCGTAAATCAATGAACTTTCAGTTTGAACTAATCGCACTATCATCTGTACCCAAATGCCCCGCTGAGTTCAACTTATCACCTTAGATTAACTAAATATTTTGTTTAACTTATTCCAATGAATAAAAATTAGATATCATGTAGATATGTAAAAAGTATTAAATAATAAATCCTTATAAGGAGTCATCATAAATTTAGTGATACAAACATTTACATTTAGGTTCAATGTTGTGCATAGTCCGCGTTATTCATATTTTAAAAGAATAATTCGAAGACCCTTGATACGTGTAGTTTTGGTTATAATTATTATAACAAAGCAAAAAGTTGCTTATCCCAGTTGATCGTTCTGGGGATACCAATTTACAAATCAATAAGTCGGCTGTACCTGTTAGTAAAAAATCGGAGCAGACACCCCAACCGACCTCTGAAGGTCGCAAGCGCATTCTGGCGGAAAGCAGCCAAGCCACACACATAAGAATAAATATAAAATACATTACGTTTATTTTTCCTTTACTTTCGGCGACTAACTTATTGGCTTGCTCGCGGGTCAGAATTTCTTGAATAAGACCGTCATCATTAACCAGAACAGCTCCATCGATGACCTCATCTTCAGTAACAAGGCGTTTGCTTAGAAACAACTGATATTTCTCCGCCATTGTAACGTACACTACACTACTACACTAGCTGACGTTGCCTGCAGAACTACAACGAACGGATGATAACGTAACTGTGAAATATTGATCTCCGAATTGAGACTGAGTTTAAATAAATACATTGATACGATAAATGACGAAATAAAGATAACGAGGACGTTTCGCAGTCAGATGATATAAGTATTTGTAAACAGTAAACCGTGTTAAGATTTATTAATAGTTCTGATCTTTAATTATACATTATACCTACATACAAATACATTGATAGGTACTATAATACATTGGTTTTTTACTATTTTAGCGTGTGATGTTGATAAAAAGGAATTAGTTAAATACTGTTAACTTAAATTTTCTTTGATTATAAGATATTTGATCACTAATTTTTATAATAATATTATATCTGAATTAGCAATAGATGACAAAAAATAAATACAGTTGTAAATAAATCATGATTTGCAGCTACATGCTAACTAACAGTTAATAGCCTACACCTGTTTAATAAGTGTCTACATATATATATTATAAAGATGTAGTGTTAAACTCTAACTAAACCTAACCATCAATCAATATTTTTATAACGAAGTTCTGTTGATTGTTCTTTACTCTATGGCAAAGTTGACGAATCGTCCAATAAATGCCAATGTCTCACCTTGAACTTGGCTTTTAACACGCGGGATCCTCCTGGGCGATACCCTCTACACAGTAAATATACACAATACTCGCTTTACGTCTAAAGACCTAGTTAAACGCATACCAGACCGGTTCCTGCTTGGATGTTTTCGAAAGGGCAGATAATCTAGCATCTTCAGCGACATGAACTAATTTCATTGCCCTCCGTGCTATAACGGCGTAATTAGCGTCCTTCTACAATAATAACTACTTAGTTATGAACGATCAGCAGCTCTGTCAATAGTATGGCATTTGGTTTATTATTGTATTTGTTGACATTGTTCAAAACATCCGTAATTCAGAAAGTATTGCTGCTTTAAAAAAACAATCCTAAGCAACAAATTTCCTTTAGGAGGCTAGGTCATAACACGTCCAGGTCAGCTTTGAGTAAAACAAGGGCAATGCCAATTTCAGGGTCCACTTTGTCAGTTTACTGTTAGTCGCTGCGACGGCGGCGACTCCGTGTCGACGAACAATGCGAGTGACATTGGCGGGACCGCATAGTAATCATGGAAGCGCCTTGTCTTCACCGCGGAACCACGTACCATGTGCGCTCGAGGCTTATCAACCTACAGTATCCTTCGCAGTCACAGTTATCCATCTCTGTACCTCGCCTTTACTTGTATTCTTTGTGTTTGGACAATAGATAGATGTATGTGGCATACATGTTTGGAAATTATTTTCACTTTCGGACTAAAATATTTTGTGATCAGAAATATTAATTAAAAGCCAAAACACTGTAAGTATTGTAATAACAAATATATAAAAGTGCTTATGTGACGTTCGACATTTTACACTAAATTTACCTACAAATTAAGAAAACTTTTTTTACTCCTTACGTTTAGTGTCCTACATCCTAGTTTGATGTCCTATATCAAGGAGCAAAATAAAGAATTCTTTATTGACATTTCCAATAAGAGTAAGACTTTAATAATAACTCAGTGGATGGAAGGCTACTAGACATTTTCTATTATTATTTAAACGTAAGTAGATACCTACATAATATATGCTGGATTTTTATATTTAAGTGAGGGGCCTAACCATTCCGTATTATTTTCTTTAGAACGAGCTATCTATATTTATGATTTCGTGAGGATAAACTTTTTAACTTGTTTGAACAAGAATCTCTGTAGACATTAAACATGCTTGAAAGAAGCAATACAAATAAATAAAACTCGATGTGTAGAATCCTAAATAACTGCTAATTTTTATTTGAAATTGAATTTACTGGTTTGTTTTTTACGTAACACTTAAAGTCACAGTTTTTACCTGCCTCCTTAATTATCTTATTAATAAGTTGGAATTGATTTGGATAGGCAATAAATATTTTACCGTCTCAGTGATTATATACTGTAACTATGTTTTCTTTTTATTTTATACTCAAAAGATATAGATTTTCCAAAGCTATATTAAATTAGGATTGTGACAAAGTATAAAATCAATCTCATAAATTACGAGAAAAGAAGAAAATATCTAACAGGAACAGGAATATCCACTGCTTCGAATGAATCCATCAATTTTGGACATGTAATATTAGTGCTCGATAGATATCCACGTAAACATAGGACTTGTTAGCTATTACTATTATTATTACTAGACGCTATCTTTACGCTTCAAGCGTTACTTACAACATAGTTTTTAATTGGAATCCCAATAAAACGTCAAAAGTATAAAGGATTTATTTTTATCCATATTTGTTAGTAGGTACCCTTTTTACCCTCCTTCACTTAATTGTGCTTTTCTATAAGCGATTGTTAATATCAATACTCGTTGCTGAGGGCGTATTCAAGGCGCTAGAGACATTTATTTTTTTACTGTTTGATCTTTTCTACCTTCCGTATAAAATGTTGGTTGTAGGACTGGATCAGAAACCTGTTATGATTAGACCTACAGTGTCAATGCAAAGATTTCGGGTGCAAAAAACGTACAAGACGACTGGAGTGTTATTTTAGGAATATTGTTTTTTATTATTTGTCAGGTGTATCTACATAATTTTATGCATATAAGAAAGTTTCGAGGCATTTTCTAATTTATCATTAAGTATTAAGATATGTCTGTGTCTATGCTATGTTTCACTTTAAAGTCGCTCCCAGCGAACCGATTTCGGCACCATTGTATCATGGTTTTTGGAAACATAACTTAATAATAAAAGGAATTTTTTTTTAAGCGCCCAGTAGCGTATCTTTATTCCGTAATTGTGATTTAGTTTTTAACTTAAATCTATTATGGAGTATATTTTTGCTAAAAGTTTAAATAGTCAATTACGGGTAAGGATATAATTGGATTCAGTGAAATGTAATCATCTTATAATATATCCAACCAAATAAATATATTTATTGACAAAGTAAGAAGTGTTCTAAAAGTATAACTAATTATACCTTTAGGACATCAAGTATCATACATACGTCGGCATGACCGATTAATATTGTTAGGCGTTTTTGCAATGTCTTTAAAACCAATACCTTGTAAATTACTCTACTACTCAAAAATCGAGATACAATGTTGTGTCGTTATTTACATTTAAGAATAGTAGGTAACCTTTTAATTAACGGTTGATATTACAATCAAAATAATATACTACCTTTTATTAATTTTAATGTACTATTAATTTTAATGTACTTGTAGGTATTTTGAAAAATTTTAAATACTGGCAACACGAAAATACATATGACACACAACACTAACACATCAGATATTCATCATAAAGATGATTACAAAAACAGATCGTGCAATCATTTTCCATTATCTCAACAAAACGTGCAAGTCATAAACATCCAAAAGTCCTTTATCGAAATTGGATAATCTAAAAGTCGTAAAATGGGGCTAAGTGGAGATAAAAATCGTGTTCGCTACCTCCTTTATCAACGTTCAAAAGTATATATTATGTGAGGGATGGACCTGTCCCCAAATTCCGAAGATACATAATACACATGAGCGTAGGTGCGAGATGAGAAGCTCGATGACACCGAGGTATTAACACTAGGCGACGCGAGCGTCCTCCGCTCAGTCCACGGCGCGACGCAGGCGCAGGGCCAGCTCTGGTGACACTCGATACCGAGACCATCCCTAAGCCATATTAACAATATCTATAGGTAAATCAAGAAGCTATAGAAAACGAAATATTTTTCCACATATTATTTTTATATTGCAAACAAAAAAATAGGTTAAAAAATAAAGAAGCTGTAAGAACGAAGTACTTTTTCACACCTTAATTGTTTTTTTGCAAACAAAAAATATATATTTTATTCTCCTGTTCCAGAAAACATCGAGCTGTTGTTACAAGTACAGAAAATCCCCGTAATGGGGTATTGGTCGATATTATGGGTAAGTCTTTTAATGATTTCTACTTTGTTATATGAAATACAAAAACAATCAGTGTTACATTTCGGTGTAATTTTCTGTATATAATGTGGTGTGAAACAATAAAGAGTATCTATCTATCTATCTATCTACATTTATAATAAGTATATAATTAATTATCTAAAACCACTTAACGGCTCTAACGTCTAATATAAGGTTTTAACAAAAATCAAGTGATAACGCATGACTAAATGAAATAGTATGCATCTACGCGCATCAACTAATAGAAAATTCAATTAACGCGTCCTAGAAATAATAATATGAAACGCAGATCGATTTTAATACCTTTTAATGAAGTCTTTAGTTTGTAAGCCACGTTTGACCCCACCAAAATTTCACTTTACGCCCAAAGTGCATGGTTAGTACTCACTCATTTGTTTTGAACTGATTTCATATGCATGCCATATATGGTGCATAGAAGTAAGTAGAACTCAATTGCAATTATCGGGCAGTAGAGCAGGATCGACGTGATGTCGTATAGCGTTGTAAGGGCGCAAATATTTTCACTGTCAAAACGTTATTTTAAATTTATAAAGTGGTGTAAAAGTTAACTTTCCGAGTTGTTGTCGGATTAATAAAAATGCTGTTTTTAATTTGTGTGTTATTTAAGCAATCATCAGAATTAAGTAGCATAACACAACGACATGATATCGTTGGGAAAGAAGGAGTTTTATAATTGTATTTTATTCAAAATCTGATACAAATACAACAATGCCATTTTGTTGTACATCTGAATTGGAGAATGAACTATTATACCTAGTCAGAAATTAGAGAAAAAAGTAGAAGATTTTATGAATCTGTCATTATACATACTATTTAAACAATTATTATGTAATCTTCTGATAATAATTTTTGTTGCAAATAGTACACCATATTATTCGGCTCGATACATAAATATGCAAAATGACTAATTTATAATGACATTTCGTTTTATTGGCAAAAAAGAAAATGCTATATCTACCTAACACTTTTTAAATTATGTGCGCAAACGCAAAGTAATAAAAACTTGTGTCTATGGTTAAGCTATTTTGTAAATTCTTGCTAATTTACGTTAACAAAATATTTTATGCTCCACGAGATCGCCAGAATTTTATTATACTATACATTCATACTACATTAATAAAATTAGAAAGATTTAATATCTATTTTTTTTTAATTTCACAACATTTATAATAATTCATCTACTAAAAGCTTAATACCGTGCTTTGTCTCTGGATACACTTAACTTTAATAATAATTTGAATTTAAATGATCATAAGAATATTAATATGCACATTAATTTTATTTGATCCGAAAATAATATAAGCTGGACTCAACGTACAAGTTACAAGTGCAAGAAAAGGACGTAGGGAACGTTATTTTGTCGACCTCAAATAAAGTTAGTGTCTATATTGTATGTGTATCTATTCATAAACAACTTTAAAATTGTTCTGCTTACATTTTCAATTTGATTACAGTGAATGCCAATAAAAGACAAACAATAATACATATTTACCTGCATAAAGCTAAAATATTACGAACAGTTAAAATGTTAACATATTTAAAATGTTGAAATTGTTTTTTAAATATCTAAATAAGCCAAATAAATTAGTAATTTTTTTAACAACAATAACAATAAACGTACAAGGCAGATCGACGATAAATTACTGGACAAGCCAACGTTTAAAGATGGTATCCAAACATTAAGAATTGTTCAGTCCTTTCCCCTTAAAAGTTTTTATCTTAAAGGGCACTTATAAATAAAAATAAAGTATATCCTAATGTTTGCCGAAATGTCGCATGAAATAGGTATTTAAGACTGGATGTGTGGTGATGACGATGACCTTAAACCGACTTCGGCTACCTGCCTCTGATGCCTGTATGCAAATTGTGTTGTTTTCCGAACACGTAGAGTCAACGCTCCTACAAGCACCCATTTAACAGTAATTTATTAGATCAATCCTCCTCAATTTAAAGCAATAGACAAATCCTATTACGACATTTATAACTTCATTATTTATTCGAATTGATAATAGATTTAGAATTAACAGTTATTCAAAAAATATTGCTAATCGTTTACGACTCGAAAAATAAATGTTTACATACAAATTTGATATTTTCCATTTAGATTTTTGTAATAAAAATTGTTAATAAACAGTTATATAATTGTGTAGCTTTCGGGCAACCGTCACGCAGCAATCTTTCGATTTATCGTAGACAGGCTATAAACGGTACATTTAAAACGTAAAAATAAATAATTCGATTTAAAGGATTTCCGAAGCACGCATGCTACAATCTCGCGACGCACTACAATCAAAATAAAATACTACATTCCACTTAATCTAGATCTGCGTAAAAGCTTTAAATAATTACCAATTATTTTTTATTGATTCACTTTAGAATATTGTAAAGTTTGATACTACTATTTTTTTAAAGTATAAAACATCCGCCGAGTACAATTGCAACTATTCTAAAAATTCATCTGGGAGACAAAGCCTAGAAATCATCCCAATTACGAGTTATCTAGATTTTTATTATCTGTAAATGACGACGAAATCATTTGTATACCTACATGTAATGTTAGCTATTACATCCGTATCAATTCGCATTTCAAGTTTTTCTTTGTTCATTT
>DWNR01005718.1:0-10007 GCA_018250455.1 Polygonus leo
CAAAAATTCTAAAAACTGTTGGAACGTGTTCTGTTATCGATCCTAAGTATCCCCAGCCAATTTTTTTTTAAATATATCCCATGTACAGACTTTCGACCCTCTTTAGCTTTATTATATGTATAGATAACGAACATTTAAAAAAATATATTTGATTGACGAATTTTCATGGGACGTTACTAATATAATAAAGTCTTGCATGAAAAATTAAATGAAACATTTTTTTAAATTATATGTATATTTGTAGAATATTTTAATTATATATTCGTACAATATTATGTAAAATGAAATATTTCACTGCCATACTAAATTGCTTGGGCCGTAGAAGTAAATATCCCAGTTCATACCACCAATCATATCCGCTGGAATGTACCACTCGTAGTAGTAATATTTGTAGCGCTTCTGAGAATGGCAGTAAGTTATACGAGGAACGCAAATCTGGAAACTGAACGCAGTACTTCTGAACGTTTGGTCTTCGTACGCCGTCGCCCTCATCAGTATGCACGTGGGAATTCTTATTAGATCCAACCAGCCCTGGAAGTAGACAAGGCTATTCGATAATCGGCCAAGAGTTGGAACAGCAGATGAAGAGATATCCATATCATCAGATGGCTTGTCACCCATCAGTTTTATTCGTTGGTGAATAATAATTATTAATATATTTTAAGGAAATACTTAAAAAGTAACTTTAGAAATCCGCAAAGAAGCTTCATTGTACAACAATATCATGGCAGCAATAGTAGCAATACACGTTGTGTAAATTTCAAGTGTTCCTATTACAGAGAATATTCTATCTCTGTAATAGGTGTATCCTTTGTAAAAGCAGGACCCTTTTGATACCTTTTGGGTACAAATCACTTGATTTTATGATACCGTAGTATCATAAAATCAAGTGATTTGTCCCGAGCACCACCTTGAAAAGGTAAGGGTTAACCTTTGGTGGGAACATGAAATTCGTTTATCTATAAAATTATCATATTTGTAAAGGAAAGTGTGAAGGAAAATTGTAATGCAGTCGGGTCTCTTCGCATTATTTCTTCTAATAAAATATCCATCCCTTTGGCATAACTTGGATTTAGTATACTTGAAGAGGGATAGGAGAAAAGCAAACACCGGGTTGCACTCTGGGAGTGCCGGCAGAAGTGAAAATTTGAATATTAACGTTGTGCATTTTTGAAATTTTGGAATGGTTAGGGAATAATTTTGCAAGAATTGCTTTAATTAATTATCAGCATAAAAGTACTATAATTTATGTTATAAAATACAATATTAATTTATTGCGCTATCGTACAGCGCGGCGTTCTACTCTGCCTCCATCTTACGAATTTTCGTTCAGGTCACGCGTCCAGATGCGAGTTTAACATTTTTTACCCATGACAAAAAGTGCACAACGCCGCTAAAGAAGCTTTCACTTAAAAATGGATGTAATGGTAAAATTTTGGGTTTTCATAATGAGGTTTTAATGAAGAAAAATTGTTTTCGGTATTTCGTCATATACACCGAACATAGACAAAACTTCTACAATCCGATGTACAGTGTAACTACAATATCTTAATTGTTATATTTTGAATAAAAATGTCTTGAATTTAAACTAGGTATAAAAAATGGTCCTTTCAGAATATGATACACATGGTCACATACAATTGGTCACTGCCGCCCATGGACATTAGTGACCATCCCCAAGTACCTACGATTAAATCGTACTTCAGGTTGACTACAGAATCGCTGCTCTTCTTGAGGACTAAGTTGTTCGCCTCGCGTTTAAGTATAGCCGGCAACCACACCTCTCCAAACCGAAACACAATAAATTGTTTCACGGATGATTATGAGGGTGACGACGATACCTCCGCGGTCGAACTACATGATTTCCATTACTTGTCAAAAATCTTTTCTAAAAAGTCTTGACAATGTACAATACCATGAATAATTTTATTACAAATTTTATGGTTGTTCATTGCATAACCAAAGACAATCGTACTTAAGTTGTTAACTCCAGTGGTACGTCAGAGTTGACACACACAATTTATTTTTTGATAAAATTATCCTAGACGGTGCCGATAAGACTTTAAGTCGATCGACTTTTCAATAAAAATATATATTTAGCTCTAAGATGATCCGCATGGCACCCTCTGAAAATTTGTTCATCATGAAGTAGGTTTAAGTCAGATTAAACCTAAATCGACGTAATAAGAAAAAAATCACAAATCCTCACCCTTATAATTACTTTTCCCAAAACTTCCATATGGTCTTTATGTACGTGTGCGAAAAATATTTTGTCTGTACGTTTACAGTCTCCATATATGTATTCGCTGTGAACGTGCTCTGAAAAATACCAATAATAAAGATTTTAAATGAATTAGTGCAACACATCGGTGCCACTAATATAAATATCTTTTATTTGATTTACGTCATAATTTCCATGTTTTCTTTATATATATTTTAGCACGAAGGTATGTTCTCACACGAATTCAAACATTTCAAACAGCCAGATCTATTTGTCAGTGCCATAAACTAAAATGTGTTAATATTCATATTATTTATTACCTTTTTTCACTGTTTTTCTACGGGCTTCAGGATGAGCATTTAATAATCATGGATCGGAAATCATGTATACGGTAGACTTTTAAACAGTGCTAGTTTTTAAAATACAACGATAATATGTAAAAAATCGGAGGCAGGCAAAAGAATTGTAATATTTAATGTTCAAACTGATGGTTATATTAAACATACAAATTACCTAATTTTTCAATAAAAATTTAACCAATTGAAATAAAAATAACGTTCAAACACAATTAGAGAACAATGCAAACTATACACATGAAACTTTCCACGTAATAAATTAAACTTTATTTGTATAAATGTAAACGATACTAATATTATATAACACGTGAGGGTGAAAGCTATATAGACGACTGATATATGGTAGATGGGTATATGGTGGGTATGGCTATAGATATACCTTAAACATTACCATGTTGCTAACGCGAATCCATTAAAATTTTCCGCAACCAAAAATCGTCTAACGCGCCCATAAGAGTTTTCACTTTAATAAAATACTCGTATAACTTATAATGCATAAACTAATTCTACGCGAAAGAGACTGGGTTTACCATTTAGATTTTATATTTTTTTTATAATATGGAAGTAGCAGACGAGCATGCAGTTCATGTTCATCCTGATTAATTAAAAGTATGTCTCCCTTACCACACCCTTCAAACCAGAACACAGCAGCGCTTAACACTGCTGCTATAAGGCAGAGATAGGTGTGGCGGTGGTGCCGCCGGAGTCGAACCACAGAGGGTTTTAAGCCAATTATTCAATTATTGGCCTATGATCATTTTTATAACGCCCTACCTGCTTCTGTAAGCTTCTGTACCCTTACTATACTATACTATGCTTACTATACTATACTATATATACTCTACTATGCTATACCATGGTATACTAATAGTCATACAAGAAATGTGTTTAAGGGGGCCTGAAACATTACTAGATTCCCTAGTCGAATGTTGCCGAATAATCTTCTATCGATTATTCGATACAGTTAATTCTGAGTTATATAAGTTATTATTATATGTTGATAGTATCGAGTCAGCTAGTATTAACTATAAATATATTGATTATCCGGCAAAATTATTAATATAATATTTCAATTTTAGACATAGAAATAAAAATAAAGTTCTTACCTACAGCCGCCGGCGAATCGGCCATCTGTACATCACTCAATGTTGTAAAATACTGCCAACACGCACTGAAGCCAACTGTTATTATCAAAGATTATATGTAATTAACAATCTATACATATAATAAACAGTAAAATTCGTGTACCTGTTAGTTTTTCGTAAAATATATTAACGAAAAACTAATTGGGGGCGATGTTAAAATAGTATTAGAACACTTTTCAATGTTTTTTATTTTATTTTTTGTCTGTCTGTTTGTCCAGGCTAATCACCGAAACTACTGGACGGATTCGAAAGAAACTTTTTTTGTGTATAGATACTAAGACATGTAGAACACTTTTTACTGCGGGAAAATCGCTCATTCCTACGGGAAATTCAGTAATATTTTATATGGCAGAACAATGTTTGCCAGGTCAGCTAGTACACCATAAAATACGGAGTAAAAGCTCAAAAGGTCAAAAAAATATTTGATAGTATATAATAAAATAAAATTTTAAAATGTGTAGTACTTGAATGAAACAGAAATCCTAGCTGGATGTGAAGGTATAATATCATTTTAAATTTTATTCTTGCAACAATTAACGCATGAAATGCGCTCCAGATTATTTTCGAACTGGTATGTGACATTATTAGGTTCGATTTATATAATAATTATAAACACAATACGATTACTGTTGAATGTTCAATCAAATTAAAAATAATAACATTTCTTTGTAAACAGCTGTAGAAGTTGTTTTTAATAATTCTTAAACAATTTGTAACACACTTGTTATGCTTATCGATTTAATGAATTAAAAACAAACACCAAAATGAGAAATAGTCTCAAATGACGTCTTTCTCTCTTATTTAACCGACTTCAAAAAGAAGGAGGTTGTCAATTCGTCTGTATGTTTATTTTTTTATGTTTGTTATCGATTACTCCGCCAATTATGAACGGACTTTGATGGTTCTTGTTAGGTAGGTCTTGTTACTGAGGTAGTCTCCCTTTTTTTTTATAATTATACAACTTTGAACTACGAAGATATACCTCAACCTGCAACGGGAAATGTGCAATATTCCCGCATAACTTCGTTGTTTATGGACCGATTTTGATAATTCTTTTTGCAGTGAGTTCAGTATAGTATCAAGAAGTTTTTTTTTTCATAATTATTTGATCTTGAACTTTGAAGGTACTATAGCGAAATCCTCAATAACTAAAGTTTATGATCAAATATGCCCGGGATTGGACATTTATTGTGCATTAAGTTCTGATGATGCAGGGCCTGTCTAAACCGTAACTTTTGGTATTTGCCACTTTGAAAGTAGTGCTTCAATACCAAGCATAAACTACATGACAAGTTTCAAGTCACAACTCCTCAGTTCTGAATTTGTGGTGATGGAGATAAATTTGTATTCTAATAATATAACAGTTCAAGATATAAACCATCAATTTCAAACTTACAAATTAAGAATAACTTTGACCATACATACCATATTATATTATGAACACTGTATGTGGTTTGCACAGGCAGTACCACCACCACGCGGCGTAAAAGGTAGTAGGGTAGCCGAATAGCAGTTAATTATGAACAATGTTATCCAGTCAGAAAAACTATCTGTTATTGGTTACCATTAAAAATAGATCTACCACTAAAAATTGACCAATAAAAAAATTTACCAAAAATAAAACAGACTTCGAGATGAACTAAAACGTGACAATAATTTAAAAATTTGATATCCGTACCATCTTCTCCTTCACTTCATATACCTCCTTCTTGGCACACTTGGTACCGATATGTCTGCAATATATTGCCGTTAAACATAAAAAGAAGATACAGGTATCTCACAATTTTAAAAATAAATTATAAATTGATTTTTAGGCCCCAGTAGAGCTATACCTTAGCGCGTTCGCGCTAAGGCATGCAACATAACATTTTTTTAACAAATGCTATTCTTTTCCATATTTAGAACATCATGTATATTATCGTAAAAAGTAACATCATAAAAAAGCTTGACGATAAATCATAAAATCACAGTTACGCACTAAACGTAGTTATTGCAAGTTGTGTTACATAACAATAAATGTAAAGTGAATATAAACTTATCTTCTTATCATGTGTAATAATGAGTTAATAAAATTAAATATAATTACTGCACTACTTACATTGTTAACTTTTTTTGTGATTACCAGCATTCAGGTATATTCTATCAGAATACAATATTTTCAACTTTCTTTGTAGTTTTGTATAATACTCAAATAAGAAATCATATTACAGGTATGTGATGAAGAATTTTCTGAAAAGGGCATTAGTGTGACTTGGCAACGAAGTCCACTTGCAAATAATGTGTTGTCAGATCCACACTGTTACTATAATGACAATTTAATAACTAGAAATTGCACTAATGATAATTGGGTACCGTCTTTACCAGAACTGAAGCCGTGCTTACAAGTTATCAAGCAATATGATCTCTTAGCGTGTCCACCGAGTTTTCATAGAATTTCAGAACAAAATGACGAATATTGCTATCAAATTAGTGAAATCTCGCAATGGAATTATCCCTGTTTTAGAAGTGGTGGAGCATCACTTATCACTGATCTCAGCGAAGCTGATGTATTGGCCTTATTACATTCTTTAAGAACTAAAAATATTTCTAGGTTCTTTTGGCTACCAGCCCGACGTGTCAAAATATTTCATCCAGTACTTTGGCATATTCCAGGACCTAAATGGGGATGGCAAGTGGAGGCCAATAACAGTTTAAGAGTACAAACCTCTCTTTTGAAGAATTGCTTGTTGTTAGACATCCAACAAAAAGTTATCATTACGGAAGCCTGCACTAAGCAATACCCTAGCTTATGTTTCTATATAAATGATATGCACTACCCTGCAACTTGTCCGGAAAATTATCATGCGGTCAGGTTCATGCCTAACGATGGGTTTTGCTATGGGATAGAAAAATCTGAACCAAATCTAACATTTGACGAATTCCTACAGAAAAAGTGCCCGAATCCAATGGGTGAAGAAAAAAACAATGATTTGACAAGGTTTATTTTTAAAAAGATAGCTGAATTAAATAATTTACCGGATGATGTATGGTGCTGGTTTACGCGAAAATATACTCAGAATATGTATTATTTGCACGTTAATACGAGTGTGGAGAACAATTTAACAAATTTGACATGTTCACATTCATACATAACAATAAATAAAGTTGGTACATTAAGATTATTAAATCCTTGTTCACTAACCGCATTGCCTTGCATGGCATGCGGTACAGAAATGATATATGGAGAAACCGAACTTCTTTTTGAATACAGCCCTGAAGAACAGCTTATGTATTTAACAGTATATTTTCCATCTGGATTGTGGAAATATAACTACAACGATAGAGGTATTCAATGTTTCTCTAATGCAAAAGGTTTTGTTAATGTTGTTGATATTATGGAGCTGCCTTTTATCGAAGTAAGATCATATGATTCTGGATTAAATAATTCAGATGCTGTTGAAAAAACCGTGTACATTATTAATCTGGTTACCGATAGATGGGCACAATATTGGTGTGAAGGTCACACTCAAAATTTTTCGTTAATAACTACGGAAAAAATCATAGTCAATCCTAAGGGTAATAAGGAACATGTATTTTCCCTAGTGATAAAAACTTATATTGTAGATGATGATATTCAAAATTTAGAAGATATAATGATATACCTAAGTGGAAATATAACAGCAATTTTTGATGCCAAGGAAGCTTTCATAATGGATATATTAGAATATTCTATAGATCATTTATTAGTCCTATTCCATTTACACGTTGAAGTAGACGACGATTATAATAGTGATAGTCTGAATATAGTGAGTACTTACGAAAAATTAAAAAATATAGCAAAAGAGGAATTAGTTAGATTTAATTACACGTTTGTAAATATATCTAGTTCATTATTTTGCTTACCTACTACTTCAATCGATTATTTAGTTATTCTTGACTGGGAAATGACATCTATAGGACATATTGCAGCTCCTAGACAGTTTTGCTTACAATCTAATGGCTTACCAGTAAAAAGATTTTGTTCGGGGTCATATCTTCTGGGCAGTTATTGGGAAAACGTAGAAGGAACTTGTGATAAAAATTACGTAGCTTCAGAAACGACTACATTTCTTTACAATTTTGTGAAAGGTCAAGTACCTGAAAATTACACATCTAGATTCCTCACTGATGGATTAGGGTTTGTACTTGGTGATGTTGACCTTATCATACCAGCGGATATTTACTACCTATCGATGTCGCTAAAACACGTTTTATCAATTGCACAAGTTAATCACACTTTGGTGGATATGGGTGATATTGATAACATGGCTTGGGTGATGGATAGAGTATTATCGTTAGATTGTAGCTACTTACGCCTAGCACAAACGCTTAACTCCACAAATGTTATTCTGGACAGTGTTAATGATATTATAGAAATATTGTCATACAAAAAATATTCATTTAATCGAAGTTTACAAAATTATTATGGTAATGATGATACTGAAATCCTTGCAGTTGAACCACAATGTGTTATACAAATATCATATCCACATGAAAATAATGTAAGTGGCATAGCAATTATTAATAAAGAAGTTGCAGATAATTTTATGGAAATGGAAATCAAACCTCTTTATAAAAATAGTACAATAGATGATGTACTGGCAATAAGAAATTTAGAAGTTGCTGCTTGGTTACCAGATAATGTTTTAAATTCACTTAAACGGAAGATAAATGACACCAGTGATGAGGTCGTCCATTATAAAAACATGTACGTTATTATCAGTGTTTTTCATAACGATGCTATTTTTCAAGAACTAGATGAACATAATCATGAGGTTAACAGTCGTATAATTGGTATATCTATACCGGGTTTTATATTAAATTTAAACACTTATGTTCCTTTGATATTTAAAAATTTACGTCAGTCTAGCTCAAAGAAATTTTGTGGGTATTGGGATTTTGAAGCACGTGAAAAAGAAAACATTCCTGGTTCCTGGTCTCGACGGGGATGTTACCTAAAAAAAACAATTAAAGGTATGACAATCTGTAAATGCTATCACTTGACACACTTTGGTCAATTACTTAATATTGGCAATTCCAATAAAGGGGATAATATGAAAGAGCACACCAGAGTTCTAAATATCATAACATTAATAGGCAGTTTCCTTTCATTAATTGGTATTACATGTATATGGCTTACAGCATTTGTTTTTCAAACTTGGAGAAAGAAAGCCGGTACTAAAGTTTTATTGCATCTTTCATCATCGATAGCACTTCCATTATTATTTATAGTTGTGTTTAATTTAGATAATACAATATTCAGTGAGGAAAACGGTGTGTATGTAATTTATGATCATAAAAAAATTCTATGCATTGTTTTGGGAGCACTTCTGCATTATTCAATTCTCGCAAGTTTTGTGTGGATGTTAATAACTGCTTTTCTACAGTTCGTAAGATATGTCCGAGTTTTAGGTGTTCGGCGACCATCTAGATTTATGTTAAAATTAACAGTTATAGGATGGGGTGTCCCTGTAATTCCAGTTCTAGCAGTTGTACTTATCAATAAAGAAAACTATATTCCAGACATGACAACTTGCTATAAATGTTCTATTTGCTATCCAAAAGATATTTATTTAATTCTGAGTGTCGTAGTCCCAGTATGTATTATACTATTAATTAATATTTCCTTATTTGTTAGTGTTCTATGGTCTATTTCAAAAGGACCAGATGGCAAAATGAGGACTAGTGATCTGGATCTAATCGGTGCTCAGTTGAGGTTATCAGTATTTCTCTTCTTTTTACTTGGTCTAACTTGGGTATTTGGTATTTTTTCATTTTCAAACAATCTGATTTGGTCATATCTTTTCTGTTTAACATCTTCATTGCAAGGTTTTGTGTTATTTGTTTATTTTATATTATGTGATCCAAACACAAGAAATTTGTGGGTTACTTTAATGAAACCGCATCAGCGTCCGAATTTACCAAGAGAAAGTGTTACGAGTATAAGTAGTGGGTGATAATTATTTATTACTAGCTTTTACCCGCGGCTTCGCCCGCGGTCATTCGGTTATTATCGCCCTTCATAGCGAAGGCCAGAAGACTTAGCTTCGGAAAATCATATTTTTTGCATCGTCGGAGTGTCAAAAACTTTAGTACAAATATTTATTTACAATGCGATGCCTATTGAATACAAAGATTCATATTTTTATCTTTGACGATGAGAAAACTTCATACAAATTTTCACACACATACACACACACACACATCTTCACGTCAAATCCCTAACGGGGTAGGCAGAGAGTATTGAGTGCCAAATGGCACGGTTCT
>DWNR01005719.1:0-10007 GCA_018250455.1 Polygonus leo
CCCAGCCAACTTTTTTTTGAATATATTCCATGTACAGACTTTCGACCCTCTTTAGCTTTATTATATGTATAGATAACGTTTAAAGTGCACAGGGTGCGAGTTATTACGGAGGATTTTAGCTTTTAAAATATTCGATATCTAGCTTGGCAGTATTTTGATAAATTCGTGTACTTTATATTAGCTATACCAATAACCATAACCAGCACCTCGCGCATTTTGATGTTAAAGTAAACTTTTTGTTATTTATTTTATCTTATTTTGAATACGTCCAAAAAATTAAATTAAAGGAAATTCCCTCTCTCTTTTTCTTTCTCTTTCTCTTGATCACAATATATTGATTGATTTTAATATTATTTTTATTTTTTTAGTTCATTCGCTACGAAAGCGTGATTCTTTAGTTTTTATAACTACTAAACTAATTTATAAAGAAGTGCTTATTATTCACTCGATTCATATTACGTAATTTTGTCAATGGAATCGTTTAAATGTGAACTTGCTAGGGTTGATTCCGCTGATTAAACCAATTTAACTATTGTCCCAAAAACTTTAATACATTAATCCCTCTCCCCATCAGTTAAAGTTTTAAATAGGGCAGAGTGTACACGCGACGCGGTCAATCACACGATACGGTTGGATCGATCGCGAAACTTGGACGACGCCGCGTCGCTCACTTGTCTGCACTGGGGTTTAGTTTCAACTAAGGATGCTATTGTCCAAAAAAGTTTAATACATTATTCCCTCTCCCCATCAGTTCAAGTTTTAAATAAGGCATGGTGTACACGCGACGCGTTCAGTCACACGATGCGGTTGGATAGATCGCGAAACTTGGACGACGCCGAGTCGCTCATCTGTCTGCACTGGGGTTTAGTTTGAACTAAGGATGCTTTTGTCCAAAAAAGTTTAATACAACATATACATCCTGCTCCCGTCGGTTCAAGTTTTAAATAGGGCACAGTGTACACGCGACGCGGTCAGTCACACGATGCGGTCGGATCGATCGCGAAACTTGGACGACGCCGCGTCGCTCACCTGTCTGCACTGGGGTTTAGAGTTTAAACTAAGGATGTCCCGAAAAAATGGTATGACTAGAATCGATATATCGTAACATAAACGTATGGAATTTGTATGTAATATCACCGCATTTCTTTTTACATGGATTCAAATTGAAATGAAATGAAATTATTATATTTTTCGATATTATCAATTTTTAAATAAGAAAAATAGTTCAAAAGAATTTAAAAGATCTCATTCGTTATACTGGACGGTACTATAAAATCCAACGATATAAAAAACATTACAAATCTACTCAGTCTTGTTCCATAAAAGAAAAGTTAATGATATCGTTTATTATGAATTATTATATTCAGTGGCACTTTTTGTAATAATTGTGTTGATGTAATGTGAATCTTATAATAATAACGATTTTTTTTTGTAGAAATAAGATATATTGCGTATTGTGTAACAAAATATCGATACATCGTATAGTGTTATTAGATATTCCAATATTTCGTATCGTCACGGAAAATCCTTAGTTCGATCCACCCCGACACGAGTCGACTGTTGACCCCCTTTCCCATTACACGTTAAACGCATGCGATGAACTTGAAATTGGAGCCGTTTCGAATGGGGCGGTGTTTAGGAAGGGTTTTTGTTTACTATGCATTGTACTCACTTACTGAACAACCTTCTCTTTGTTCGTAGCGTACTTGTACGTTCCTACGCTTTCTAGGGTTCATTGGCCGAATGTTGATCCCGTTTACGAATGTTTGGTTGCATACCTTGCCTTATGTAGGTAGGTAGGATATGTTTTATTTTATTACGAAAGGGGTGGCTAGTAGTAGGTGCAAATGTTCAGCTTATGAGGTATGTTAAATTAAGAAACAAAAAAGATAAGTAAACGTATTAATATGTAATTGTATTAAAATTATCTATATTTTTTGTTACAATGATTACCATTTGCTAGAAATGCGAATAATAATTCTAAGTAGGTATTTTAAAAAATCTCTTGCGTAGTCTCGTATTGCGTAGGCGTAAAGCTGTCCATTCTAGTAGTTACAATGGAATACCAATCGTTAAATCTTATCTCAGCCCGTAAGAACACGGAAGATATTCATAAGTTAAACACACAATCAGATCAGCGTGATAAATGTATGATTTAGGTCACCTGTAGGAGCAATATCAATGTACGTCAGACAATTTTCTTCTGAACTTTGAAAATAACCCAGTTTTTTAATGTCTTTGCAAATTTGTTCCTTAATTCTTTATTGGTAGGTAACAACTTACTTTTTTGTGGTAGGTACTTAATTACTTTAAAATTAACACATTTACGTCTTCCAAATTACTCTATAACCTTGTTCTTCGGTTCTTCATTAATTTGTCCTTACTTTAGATACACCTAAAGTAGCAGTAGTATTAAGTATATACATTTATAATGTGATTTCCCGTCAGCCAACACACAAACCTAATTAGGCAAGTTGAGTATTATGGGGCTTATCGCAGTCAATCTTGTTTGGATTTGAGTGGCTCGTCTGGTGTGTTTGTAAAGAGCTTGTATTTGTATATCTATCTATGTACTATAATTAGTTATATGTAATAGTCTAGTAGGTTTAGAAGTTTGATAAGTAACAACAAGAATAACAATGTTAACGATAATTGTGTTTGGTTTTTAAGACAGGTGGCCATAACCTGTATACGGTTCGTGAGGGGCGTTGCCACAGCCACACCCAGCAGCAGTTATTTAATAGTAATGAAAGTTTCCGGTCACAATCATCTCAGTCTTCAGAAGTGGCGCTGGTGACGCATCTATGGTATACCTCAAGGACTTCAATTCTATTTGAAGTAGGTTACCACTTATATGATGCAAATTTTTTGCTCTTTTGACATTTATACTCTAAAAAAATCTTCGTCGTCTTTTCTCTGCGCGTAGATATAGACAGTCTTCATTGTTTATGTACTACAAATGCAATAGAGTTGTATAGTTATTTTAGGATAATAAATTGTTAATTTACCAAACTAATGAGAGTAAAGTAAAATGTAAGGTTTCCTAGTATTATAGGTTAATTTATACGTATATTTACAGCCGGCTTCGGACCAAAGTTTCCATCATCTCAGTAATTAAGCACTTTTAACGAGACAAGAAATTCAAAGAACATTGTACTTTAAAGATTAAGGAAACTTTTTGGAACCACTTAAAAATACAGATTAAAACTTTAAAGCGCAAAGCTGCCGTCCGAAAGTCCGGGTCAATTACGAATACGAATGCGAAAAACTCGACTCACTCAACTTTGGGGGTAAATTTGAACGAGGGGTTGACACCGATTCGAATTAAATGTATAATCGATATTCGGAATAGATAGCTTCGAAATGATTTTTTTTTATTTTCGGGTCGATTATCGGGATGGGGCTGAACTCTCTTAAAACTTGTGTATTTTAACCAAAACTGTATACATTTTGGGGTAAGAGGTCATTTATTTCTTGTAGTGATGAATTAATTTCTCAGTTAAAAAAATATTAGTTACTGCTTATTTCCACTTAAAATCACTGCAACCATTCCACGGTTCCATACTATATGATATATGACCAAATTACATATGACCAAGCTATGATAGTATTCAGCATTCGACTTAATCTTAATCTACTGCTACATAATACGATGTTAAATGTATCCTTTTTAGTATGTATGACTGTGAAGCTTCGTTCACTAGATCGTTCCATCACCTACCTACACTTGATCTTACTAGAATTGCACTGACATTGAATTTGAGAGATAAACATAATACTTATTCATACAAAAAATACGAGTATATTTGACGTACAGTAAGGGCTCCTACAATAATGCATAGATCGTTCATAGCATGGAAGGGTAGGGTAGGGTTCATAGCATAGTAGACAGAAATCTTAAACACAAAACGCGGCATAAAATGTCTGCTATAGAGCTGTCTGCGCGATACATTTATATCTTCACAAAGGCATTGGGTCAAACTCTGTATTGATCCGTGTGTAGCCAGCCGTTTGCGGCTATCTTTGTTGCCGAAGGTTTCGGAAACGGAATTGTTGATTAAGTACTGTTTCAGATTTACTTTTTGAATAACTTTTCCATTTTTCATGTTGGTCTATAGTCTCAATAAACCATTAAGGCGTACCTTTATGATTATTTTTATACGTAAACATCAATACCAAATGTATGTAACATTACGTTTGATTTTTCGCGTCCATGCGATAACTACATAATATTTTAATATTTAATTACATAACTCCAAGAACGGTCTTTGAATGAATAAATTGAGAATTGAATTTTAAATCACAGAATATTGCAAATATTGAAAAGTATATTGGCTAAAATAAAGCTTTACTGTGAAACATGAAGACATACAATGCACCCTTATTTTACTATTAATAAGATATTAATAAAAGAAAAGGATTTGTGGTACATGGGGTGCCATCTATCCCGAAAAATGATGTTCTCACGCAATACAAAAATGTATTAATAGGTGATAAAATTGTGTAATACCGCATGCAGAACTGTGGAAACTAGTAAGAAAATAAAATAAAATGCAGGTATGTACAGCGCAAGGTTCATTCTCCACAATGTATAGAACTGTACCTACATCCTATTACCAAGTTGGACGCTCGACGTAAATAATTCCGAACGCGGTATTTATAATAAACCGGTTACGTCTTTATTGAAATGCAAATTGTCACTATTTATATTGTAGTCATCCGGTTGATGAGTTTTATACCCAGCATTGTATGTGAGAGAAGTCATAATTCTAATTCGCCGAACGTGGTTTTCACACATGGATCGAAATTTTAACGGTGCGAAAGTGGAACTTCTTTTGTTCGTTTTTATGAGTAATTTGTGATAAAATTAATTGATTTTTATATGGTAATAAAATTTTGTGGTTTTGATTTGCGTAAAAATTAAAGAAGTTTATTGAGAGTAATGTTTTGCAACTTAACTACATTCGTGTTGCGACTGTAAACAGGTATTTTATTGTTATTTATGTACGCTTTTTTTTGTTATTTCAGTAAACTTTTGTATACAACTTGTTTATTATGTTAAAACCTCCATCTGGGCCTGTTTTATTCTTGTACAGATTAATTACTTTCAGACAGTTACATAGACATTGGTGTGTACTTGACAGGTGGAAATGAGCTCGAATAATTATTTACATTGAAATCTGTACTTTACTACTGCTATTAGCCTGTAAACTGTACAAAGTTGAAGCGTAAAGTTTATAAAATTGAACGTAAGTAAAAAAAGAGTACTTACCCAATGTTCTAATAGGGATAACGGTGTCACAATCGTCACTTTAAACACAAGTCGACGCCGTGAGTAGGGTGGACATAAAAGCGAATTAAGCCGGAGGTGTCGGCTCAAATGTTGCAAATTCGACTCGTCCGATTTGTACGTCAATAATTGGCAAAATGTTATTAAAATGTATAATCCGATTATGTTTGTGTGAGTGCCTGCCTGATTTTAGCGTTTATTTTTTATTTTATTTTGTTGGTGTACAAATATTAAATAATATGTTTATGATTTGATAACCTCATGATGAGTTAGTATTAATAACAACAATTATAAATAAATATTTTATTAATTGTACTTTGCAGAACTCTTTAACGTAAATATCCGTCGATAATAAAATAAGGGAGGTAACAGTAAAAATAAAATTTACCCAAATGTATATTACCTATATATGTCTTTGGGTTCGTCATTAAGAAGGACATTTATGGCTGAAGCTCAAACGTTTAGTATTATATAATGTGGCGTCCGACTTTCCTATTACATCTGTAGGCGACCCTACTCGCGAGTCGCCTCTATTCGACCGCTCGCGCTCGGCCGGTGCCGCGTAGCCAGCCAGCCAGCAGTGTCGGCCGGGGTGAACGACCCGTGCGCGTCCCACCGCCTCCGCCGGCGATCGAACCCTCGCCCCCGCCCCGTGCCGTCCCCGTGAAGTCCCCGCAACGTCCCCGTCCCTGTTTCATGACCAAGTGAGAGGTGGACGACGTTTGGTGAGAGTTTACGTGTGACGGAAGGATAGCGGGCTTAGATTTTTGCGCTCGACTTCGGTCGGTTTGTTTGGCATGAGTATTAAAAGTTTGGTATGCTGTTTTGAATTATAGAGAATAGTGGATTTTTCATTTACTATATCAGTCTTAGCCTTAAACCTTCTATTTTAGTGTAGTCCATGTCTTGTTCTTTATACGTCATATGTTATTTGGGTTTGCAATATAAATATATATCTCTTGTACAGATATGCTGTACAAATGATCTTGGCTCTAGGAGTTAGGCTTAAAGCCGATATAATAGTAAGAATTTATGGGCGCGAATATCAATTGGTTGAATATACTGCAATACAATTTTTTATCATTCGCTCATTTGAATACTAGTCAATGAGATGTTCTCTCACAATAAATTAGCATTTTACATAACTAAAGTGTTTATACATTCAAGTAAAATTAGGAACTATTATTATAGACTCAAAGATTGCTTATTCCTTACAAGTGCCCACTTTTAAGTGCTTACTTTTAGTTGAAGAGTTTTTATAATGATGTACCTTTTATTTTGCTTACTCGCCTTCTTATACAAGTTTCCCGTTTAAAAAAACATTGTACCTAATTTGGAATAGATTAAATAAATACATTTTATTGTTGACTAACGATGGTAACATCGCATGTTATGCGAATGGTGTTGTTAATGTATAAGTTAGACAGTTTTGCAGCATATATGGGATGTATAATAGTTATTTTTTATTTTATTTTATAAACAAAACTCAAAGCGTGTGGCTTTCTTTCATCGCGGATGCCATGTACACACACAAAAACTTACACAAACACCGTGTCCGAGGGTTGTATATGTTGTAAAACAATTGGGTGGCCTTGCTCTACGCGTCAATTCAATACAACTTCCACAGAGCCACGCCAGTCGTGCTGGTCATCTAATTTGTAAAATGTGGGGCCACAATAAAAGCTTTCTTTGGTTTCGTTCCGCGTCTTAGCGTTACAGTCGTCTTACGGGCGGTTTCAATAAACTGTATATCCTTTACTAAAAGTAAAATAGCTATTTCCATACTACTGGAAATGTGATTTGTTTTTCAACTTGTATAAACAAAGATATAAATATAAACAACAATAGTCAAATCTATTAAAATATTGATCTATTTGACGGATATAACCAATGGTTAACGTAAACCATTATAACTAAGTAAACGCTATTTTAACTTTTAGTAAGTTTCTCTTACTAAATAGATAGTTTATTGAAACCGGACGCTAGCGTCCTTAACGTTAGTTAGTGTGCATCTGTTATTTATGATTGATTTCGCGCTTTTTAAATTCCCCGTTCCCACGTCGCTATCGTTCAAGCGAAGCACACTTTTATACATGTGTGACTTTTATAATTATGCACTAGCAATAAAATTAATAAACTCTATTCAAATAGGAGTAAAACTTTCGCGATAACTTCATGTTTATGATTTTTTATTGCTAGTATTTGATTGTTAATTAATAGATCTGTAAGGAAATCAAAACTTTATAAATAGCCCACGGTTTAATATGTTTTTGTTAATTATTTCCGTTAAGATTATCTCAGAAACTCTGCATTCGAGAATTTATGGAGCCTAGAAAAATGTCAATTATTAATTTTAGATGTTTGTCAAGTGAGCAGGTACTGAAGAAATATCATTCATCTTATTTCTTTCCTTGTAAAAATAAGTTATTAAAGACCATAATAATATAGTCTGTAAATTAAATTAGCTGCTAGGTGTTTAAATGAATAAAAACGTCGTTTGGATAATACTTTATAATAATTCAAATAAAAGATGTTTATAAAGAATATTTTTAATAGGGCTTGAACTGAAGTCGACTCGTATACAGGCAAGGACATTGGGTATTAAAGGAGCGAAAATTAATTAAAAACGTTCCTTGTGACGTCAAACGGTCTGCTTAAGCTTTCTCCAGTTTGCTTCAACCTTTTTGGACTTTTTCTAAGGTTAATTAAAAATTCTGACTTAATATATTTTAGCATTGTTCCTTTACAAAGAATTCTCTTTTGTAAGGCTCTGCAGCGTCGCAAGAAAAGGCTACGGCATATTAAAATTATCAAAAATAGATCCTTTTATTAAAAAGCCCATGTTAGTACAGGTACATACATGTACTTTTTGAAAAGGACAAAGTACATTTTGAGAAAAGGTAATTTTATATACCTACCTTAAATTATTTTTTAATTTAAATAGTAGGTAGGTTAGTATAGAGGTGGCAAATGGGCATGAACTCTACTTGATACTAAGTGGTCACTGCCGCCCATGACCACCTACATGTAATTAATCTCGCATAGGATTGACCTGAGGTCAACCTCATCCTCTGAGGACTGAGATGATAATCTCTATTAGAAGTGACACCAGCGACCACACCTTTCGACTGAAACGCAAATTGCTAAGTAAATTGAAGTAGAAGTAGTAAGTGAAGAAAGTAAATTGCTGGCGTGCCGTTTGTTTGTACGTACGGTGCGTTTCACCCGGGATAGTGTATATTTATACAGGTTTGACTACAAGGCAAACATGAAATTCTGATTTATTATAGCACTACAATTTGTAGTAATCCATAAAACCTAGTAGGTACAAAAATGATTAAAATTAAATGTATAAATAGAACGTATAACATAAAATGCTAAATGCCTTCACTATTGCAAAATACTTGCACTTGTTACATGTGTGTATTACACATGACTAATAACAAAGGATTTCCGAATCCGGCATTCTTTACAGAATCTGTTTAATGCTATATATTCCTAGAAATCGGTTGAACTGTTAATACGTGAAGGCGTAAAAACAAACAAACCCACTTTGGAATTTATAATTATTAGTGAAGATGTTTTAGATAGATGTTTTACAATATAGGAAGATGTTAGCAAAAGATAATAAACACATAATACAGTTCCTAGAGTTTTTGTTGTTCTTGTACTGAGATTGGTCGAATCTGTTATGCATACATGTTAGAAATAAACTTGACCAAAATTGTTCCTCTGTTTGTTAATGATTTAATAGTGATTTATAAGGACGCAAAAAAGATTTCTGTGTCAATTTTAATTATTTAGACATCTTAATTTTCCTGAAAAGTATACGGAATGTCCGATATTAAACACACTAAACATACCTCTGACTGAAACTACCTATTTAATCTAACACTGGTTTTATTTTGACAAGGAGACAATCTGTAATACACTCCTGTTTCTTGCTGTGTACATTTCCAAAATCAACTCACGGAGTGTATACAATGCAAATCGCGCGTCTAAAACTGTCTTACTCGTACTACTAATGTAATGGAAACATTTGTTTTGTGTTTGTTAAAGATAAACTAATAAATCGATATTGATAGTAAATTCGGTAATTTACTAGTTAACTAGCTAAATTATCCCTCAGTGCAATAGTCTATTTCCTATTACGCGTACGAAGTCATGAGATTTTGCTAGTTTACAAGAAAAAGCCGTTTTGAGGGCGCGTTTATTTAGATATTCCTTCCGGTAATGTAACAGTCAAGTCGGCTACTTAAAGATCTGTCGCTTTGATGTCGGCACAGAAATAAACTGGAGTGACTGCTTGCTCGAATAGCAGATAAACGCGCATTTAAATAGTACCTACGCTTTGTATGTGCTGCGAATCGTTACACACTCTAAGGCTAATAATTAGATCGTTACATGTGGTCGCAGTTCTTGGTATCATATGAAACTTGCTTCTAACCGTAGTTTCGCACGCGGTGTTGCACAACTTTGTTATTTAAATTATAATCTCTCTGGTTAAGTATTTTATCTGGATAAAATGCACATGATGTCCTTTCTATGACAAAGTATACAAAGGAAAATAAAGGAAACATACAAATAAAGCGTATTTTCAATGTTTCTGTTTCCGCTCTGTCACGCCAAATACAATATGGCCACATACAACAGTCAAACTCCAGTTCACTAAGCATACAGCAAACTAAAAGTCCTGCAACACTCGTGCACGTAAAGC
>DWNR01005720.1:0-10005 GCA_018250455.1 Polygonus leo
TCTATTGTTGAATAGCTTAACTTCTCGTTGTTCATTGCCTGAAAACACGGATAAAACGACGTTTTCTAAAAATGAAAGCTAGATCGATTATCGTCCCCGAAATACAAAATTTCAAGAAAATCGTTGGAGCCGTTTTCGAGATCACTGATATATATATATATATATACATACAAGAATTGCTCGTTTAAAGGTATTAGATATTAATAGTGCCAAAACTACTCCACGCAAGTTTAAATCTCACTGTCCAAGTTTTGAGTTTCCAAATGTCCATGACGAAACACCTTATGAGATAACTCGTATGTCAGTCTCAGCCAATTTCATCCAAATCTATTGGACGAAAGTAAAAAATTAAATCAATCGCCATAGAAAAGGAAACGAAAGATCTTGTAATGTAAGAGAAGAAAAATAGATTCAGTTGTACCATATTTCCACCATCTCCTCCTATCCCTTGTCCTCGCAAATATCAAATTTTGAAAATAAAATTACAATTTACATACAACAGGAAAAACTATAAGTCTGTGGGCCTTAAAATTAAAATAACTATATAAACCTTTTATTGCATAGGAAAAAAAATATTTCTACTACAATGTTTGTTTTTGAAAAAAAATATTTTAGTTATCATTACCATGGACAAATTTAAAAACGTAACGTATTAAATCCAACGAAGGAAATAAGATCAAGACCTTTAGTGACCTTTTTTTTTTCTTTAGTGCCTTTGATTTATTTTTTAATTTCCAGTTATTGAAGATCATAACCCAAAAAATTTAACTAGCACGCTAGCATTCTTAGTACACCACAACTTACCATCCCACCTGCATCAACATTTAGTGGCACCACTACATCGGCATGTCTGTGGTAACGGTAACCATCAGCCGCTATCAACCGAAAAACTCATATTTGCGGTCGCTACTCGCCAAATTGTAAATTCACGCTCATTTCCGACACCACAGACCTTTTACTGCTATATTTGCTGATGATAGCTAGATTATTTTTTTGATTGGACTAAGAAAGCTTTAGGGTTACCCAGCGATCTGTGGTGTAAACTAGTGATGGCACGAATATTCGCGTTCGCGTTCACGAATGCTCGACTTACGCTACCCCGACTTACGCGAATCCGGAATTACGCGGTTTTTAAATCTCATTAATTCACCTTTAGTTCGAGCGCAATACAAATCGATTACTCACACCTCCCCAAATTCTTGTGAAAGATTTGTGAGTTGGAGTGTGTATTTTTACCTATCGCGTAATTTCGAGGTATAATATTTTTTTTACACTGAACGTACATTAATACCAATACTTAGTTAATATAATAATTAATTCATTCATTGGCTTGAGCGCCTCTTGTGAGTTTGAGTAGGTATTAAGTACATATTTCTTTCATGTTAAACATTAAATTAAGTACATTTGTTTTTTTTGCATTTGCATCCATATTCAAGAGAAAACGTATTGACAACGAAATAATCGTGGTTAGAAGAGATTCCATAAATTCAAACAGCAGTAGAGAAGTCGCGGGCACTGCACATTACATCTATTTCAGTAAAATCTGGTCACATCCAAACAAATATGATGGGCTAACTTTGTCACCGACTAATTATAATAGGGATGCGAAAGTTTGATGAAAAATGTACATCCCTAGCCCTAATGTGATATAGAAAACTAACCGGTCTAACTTTGTAGTCCATGCATCCAAGGCCGTGAGAACTAGCTATATTAAAAAAAATCCATCATGTTTATTTACATGATTGCAAGATTGGATTCAAATAGATTTTGACGTATCATGTGGTGTGTTAGTGTTAAATGTCACTTTCACAAAAATTGAGGGATTCGTTGACTATTTTTACCTGGTTTCTCTTACTGGCTGGCTTATTTGAAAAACGTTAAGTCTTAACATTAATATATTAATATATTAACATTAATATATTAACGTTAATATTAATATATTAACGTTAAGTTATAGCATTATTGTTAAATAAAGCACGATATACTAAATGTTTCGCGAACATTTGTTTTCCTTTTTTTGTTAACGCGTTAAATATTCAAAGCAACGTTCAACGCCATCATTATGCATAATTGACTCGGCTCCACGACAATTAATAATCTATGGGAGACGCTGACAACAACAACTTTCTCTGCCACATCCGACTTTCCGTTTCTTCTAAAGTACTGTTTTATGTTAACATTTTTAGTATAAAAACTTGCCTAAATAAGCCTACAGTTCACCTGTTGACGATAAGTAGGTAACTTAAGCTTAAGATCCTTGAAGTACCTCATGGAAACGTTGGGACTAAGATGGTCTTCTCCTACTTAAATAATGATTACACCTTTCCAGCAAAAAACAAGAATTACTTTACCGGAGTTTCTGAATGTGGGTTATAACCATTACTAACTTATTATTTAATCCGTTTCAGATGTGACAACATTCCACGATGGCAGCCACGGACGGCCAAGTCGTGGTAGCAGCTTCCCGCTGGTCCGACGAGGGTCATTACCTCAGAGAGTTCGCCGCGAAGAACCGACTGCCCAGCGTCGCTAAGATCATCAAAGGCCAGTATGGAGGCCTCGGAGTACCAACGCTCCCCAGCCCTGGCCTTCAAAGCACAGCGCTACTCGTATCGGCGGGCAAAAGAAAGAAAATCATCGCCCAAGCTATCAAATTAAAAGAAGGAAGACGAATGGTCAGTGTGGGACCAAGGATTGCCATTCCAGATACCTATAAAGGCTACTTCGAACTGTTGAGTGAAGAAGGCAGAGCTGTCAGATGCATCGAATCGGTTTCAGAACTAGCTAGAAGGAAACTCGATGACGGATGTCTTGTAAGAGAACCTGTGAGAGTTATTTGCGCGAAAACAGATTTAGATGGTAACATAACAGCTGATGGAGCGAGGAATCTGCCCGCCGGAGAGGTTATTATGCCGAGAGGAGAAACGTTTTTAGGTAAAAACAAATACTTGAAATGTACTGACACTAAAGGCGATATGGTGCTGCTAAGTTTGGATCAAAGAGGCAAATTTTCGGCTGTGGCTAAGGAAGAAAATATAAGCGGAGTGCACACAGCTAAGACCTTGTTAACAAAACGACTGCCTATCACTGTGAGGCTTGTCCACGGAACACCGCCTAGAGGCCTAAAAAGCGCAAACCATTTCGTACCAGAGTTAAGACTGTTATCCTTATTTGAAGAAGACCACGTTTTCGCATTGCCGTTACAGAAAGAAGGCAACGCATTGATCGCCCTACCTATGGCAGCGCCTTTAAAAATGCTAAGATGCAAAAATGAGGAGCAAATCAAGAATTTCATGGAGTTTTCTAGACTAGTCGAGAAGTGCAATCGTTTACTTGTAGATGTCGTTGATCGAATACACGTGTTAGATGGTAAATTGGGTGATCCTAAGAGGCTTCTTAATGCACCGTTACACGCGCCACCTTTAGTCAAAACCGGATATTTCTTACGGCGAAGCGCGTCTTCAGATACGGCGAATCAACACAAGCACATAAATCGTCACAGTCATATTTATAGCTCACACAGAGACGAGAACAGTATCCCGGATGAGTACGATGAGATTGACCAAATCTACGACTATGTGAGAGGATTCGCACCGCTTCCTAAGAACATTAAAGCATGTTACTCTAACGAACCGACGAGACACGAGTCCGCTCCATCGTCACCTGCCGCCACGCCTATCCACATGCCTCTGATAACAGAAATCAAACCTGAACCACCACCTATAGAAACTATACCAACTAAAAAACCACTAAACGCCCAAAAAGCTGAAAAGCGTACTCGTAAAGCCGCCATAACCACTAAGGAGACTCCTATAACTGTCTATAAAGAGAAATGTTCGGTGGCACCAATTCCAAATCTACCGAAGCTATACATAAAGAATAGTGTTAGCAACAATAAGAGCCGAATGGTATTCAGTCAGAAGAGCCATTCGCCTACGAAAGAGTCACCTAGTCCCTTAACTAGTCCTATCCGGCCTCTAACAAAGGGCGACTCACCAATCTTCAACATACGGTACAAGAGTCTTTCAAATATTCACCAAGCCATGGAGTTGGACGGTACTTTGGACTCGAGTCATTCTGGAGGCCGGACTTCTGGAGATTCCGGAAATGGTCCAAAACTCCCAGAAAAACGATCGAGGAAGCTCAGCCGGCCTAAGTCATTGACTAATCTAGTTTGGGAGCTAAAGGGCTGTCCTGTGGAAACTAATGAAAAACCAAAATGCAAGGTGAAAAACGAAGGCTACAAGAAGATAGGGACGAAGCTGTCCTTGGGAGCGCAGAAAAGGGTGCCTACGTTGTATCTTTAATTTTTTGGTAAGTTATGAAGCTCTGTTATTACCATAGCCTTTTTGGTGTGAGGGAATGATATTTGAACTTACATCTACATTGCGATAGCCAATGATTTAATAACTCAGGTTTTACGCGATTTGCTTCACCATTCAGGATGAAAAACATAAAATTAGATTATCACTTTTCTGTTTGTAAAAAAATCTCAGTAGTGTGTATAATTAATTATCAATTAAACAGCGCGGTGGACTAGAGCCTAAAGTCCTTGTCTTTGTAAGACAGTCCAGCATGTTTTATAGATTTTAGAGATGATAGAATGGCAAACTACAAAACACTCTATAAAAAATTTGAAACAAAAATTACAACCTAACCTAACCTCTTTAGAAATAGCACAACCGCTAACACCCCTTAATGCTGCTAATACGCCTGTCATCACACGTCAAAGCTTGGTCGAGTTAACTATAGCTCGAGCTCAAGCTATTTCAGTCTAGAAATGAAAACGTCAATTTTGACAGTTAGTAATATTGTCTGTTATCTGATTGTAACGAGACTGTAATCTGTATAATTCTGCAATGTTTACGAAATATACAATTCCTATATTTGACGTTTGCTTGCGGCGGTTATATGGCAATACCTTATATTATATTAATGTTGATATATATCTCACCAGGTAAACACCACCGCTTTATCAAAATGCTTCGTAAAGCAAGTTTTGTGTTTCGGTTTTGGAGAGGCGTGGTTGCCGGCTAGACTTACGTACGAAGCAAACATCCTAGACCCCAGGGGTAGTAACGCAACGGTGTTTAACCTCTACTACGACTCAACCATATTTGGAATACAAATGTCCACTATGAAATTGACCACTTACCACCGAGTGGGCTGCCTGCTCGTTGGCATACTTTAACACTGTCTGTTTGTAAGTAAGATCGCTTCTTGAATATTCCAGCAATCCAACATTTTCTCTGAAATGAACTGCTTCTCGATTAAAACAAATGTAGCGGTCTAACTTACACACATACTCGAGACAAGTAGTTTTTCTGACTACACTTTTCTTCACTGTATAAATTCACTTTAAATGTTTTTTGAATTTTTCACAAATTACCATTATAAATAAATTCGTATAAAATAATATATGAAATTCGAACTCCGGAAGCAGTGAGAGGGATAACCACTGAGCTACGGCTTTTCGAAATTAAATGAAGTTGCTTAACTATAAAGTTAGCAATACGGTTAACATTTGCGCCGGCATATCACGACTATTGCGAGACGGTTCGTAACATCTCCCTTAAAATGTTTCTTTAACCACTTATTTTCACTGGACTGTCGTTGACGAAGAGATATGATTTGGTATCTATCTATATATATAAAAGGCAAAACTGATTAACTGACTGACACCAACACACAGCCGAAACTACTACAGTAGTTTCGGCTGTGTGTTGGCCTAGAAACTTTAAATTTGGACTTCTATGCGGACGAAGTCGCTGGCAAAAGCTAGTGTACGTATATTAAACTTTAAAAAATATGATTTTATAAAAAAAAACAAATTAAATAAATTGTAAAGCACATGAAAACTTACTAATCGTTCATCCTGCCGACAATAATACATAATTTGTATATTTATTGAGATTACTCGTATAATATACTCGTATAAAAAGTAATTGAAAATTTTAAAATTTAATTTTATTATTTAAATAATTATTGGGGTGGTATAATGTAATGCAAAACACTACAAATAGAAAGAATGGAAGGAAAAAGGAAATATCTAATATTCTAAATTAAGAACAACGCCATCTTTTGAATAAACTACATATAAAGTAACAACCGAACGTTAAATTAACATTAAATATTGAACGGAATAATTACGTTAAATATTGAACGGCACACTTCGAATTAAATTCCGAAAATCTATAAATCTCGAAATATTAACAAAGTCCTGTTCGCCTCGTGTCTAAGTATAGCTGCCATCTGCTCCAAACCGAGACGCAAGAATTGCTTCACGAAGGTTTATGAGGGTGGTCATACCTCCCCGGTCAAACTACACGAGTTCTAGCACTTTAAAAACTACCTGCTCGTTTGCTACGTGTATTATTTAATTCACTTACCGTACCTCGCTAACAATAATTTAAACGCAATTAAGACTGCAGTATGTCCCAGAATTCATTAACGGTATGGAAATAATATAATATTTTTCCATTTGATTACCATTTGTGCATAAACCATAATTAAACTTGTAATTGATGTACAACATGCAACCTTCCATATAGATAATTAATTTAAAACCAGTGATATATGTATGTATGTTACACCTGGAGGTATGTTCTGGCATACTAAACAACTAAAATATATGCAAAAATCTTAGGTTGGTAATATGTAGTCTAGCTAACCCGCGCAACTTCGTTTGCGTCACATAAAAGAGAGTGGGTCAAACTTCCCCGTTTTTTCAATATTTTTTTACTAAAAGTATCCTATGTCTTATCTTATACCTCTAAGAATATGTAAACAAATTTCATGATAATCGGTTGAGAAGTTTTGGCGAGAAGTGTAACAAACTTACATTGACATGTTTTGGCTGTCATATTTTTTTAATATATTATAGTATTTTATATTTTTTTTTATATCTTTACCTAGCGATAAGGCAGACGGGCTACCTGATGGTAAGTAGTCACCGTCGCCTATGGACATTTGCAGCACCAGAGGGACCGCCAATGCATCGCCGGCATTGGAGGAGAGCTCTTTTCGCGCCTTTTTTAAAGAACTCCATGTCATTGCGCACCGGGAATACCTGGGGGGGAATTAGGACTCTTCCTAAAATTGTAAATAAAAAAGAAAGAGGGATCTTAATAAGTTGTGATCGATTAAAATCAAGTAGACAAACATCATGATACGAGATTTTCATATATTATACTTAAAGTTTTTAATTTACGAGTAAAACTAGAGACAATGTAGTAATTATATACGTGTTATGGGACTCATACAATGTATTAATTACCTACATATGTATTTTATTATTAATACCAAATATTCATGGGCATTTAAATAAAAAGATATCACTACCCAACATTAAGTACTTTCTCGGGATTTGTATCTTGTGCAAATCATTAAAAAAGGGTTCTAAGAAAACAAACCCTTCCTCAGTGTTATCTGTTAGTTAACAAGCGATTAACAGGATTTCACACAAGATTAGATTACCATCCCGGAAGTGGAACTTGACTCCGAAGAGAACCGTTTATCTTACCTATGCTTATATCTGTTTAGTTAAGAATTATAGATGTACTACGATTATTAAGGGTATTTTTTTACACGATATTTTTATAACAAACAAACGAGTAGGCGGTTCACTTGACATGTGATGAATGTGGTCACTGTCGCCCATGGATATCTGTTATCAATCTCAAAATGGGTTGCAACTAAATCGAAATATCAGCATTCAAAAACTGCTTATCACCGTTGCATAATAACATCAAAAATGTACAAAATTTGCGATGATATTACTTTAAAATCATATCAACTTCAAACGATTGAATCGTACTTAAGGTGGAAATGTATTTGTGCCTTTGTACCTCTGAGCACTAAAATGTTTGTCTCGTAGGTATGCCACCATGACCCAACTGAAACACAAGGAATGTTTTATGGATGCTTATGAAAATTTTAGCGATATTTTACTAATTATAAGTTCTCTTTCTGTTCTTCGTACCAGTTCTAAGGTATTTCCCTTATGCTTTTATCAATGTAAAGTATCCTTAATTCTGCCGCAATATAATAATATTTAACGACGTCTCTACGTAACCGAGAGGGTTTTGAGGGTTAAAACTCCTCAAAAAGCAACTGCTTAGAAAGCCCCGACTTACTTACGGTTTCAAAATCCTATACCCTTACTAAAAAATAAAATAATTGATATGTTTTTGTCATATGACAGATAGACCAATGTTATAAATAGCTTTGTCCTATCTATCGTTGTTTATATGGTTTTCTAAATTAAAAATATGACGAATAGGTATACATGGTTGCGATTTTAACTTTAAGCTAGGGATAGATAGGTTATTGAAACCGGTTGTTACGGATCTTGACGAGCATCGTGATATTGAGGTCAATTCACAAATTATTGTCAGTCGTATTACTCAATTTGAGTCCAACCTCCCTTGGTGCCCTTTATAAATACTATATTAGAATAGACTGGACTAGAAATTTTGTTCTGAGTCAGTAGGAGAATGAATTTGTCAACCGTGAAACGTGAAACAAAAATCGCATGTTACGACCATCCCTAAGTAATCACATCGAGGCGCGGTGGCAGGTGCGGCCGCCACTCCCGCCATTAGCACCACTCAATTAGGGCATTCGCAAAACTGACGTAAATTGCTTTACGAGTAATTTTACTATGTTTTGTCATGGAACTTCGTTTTAATTGAAGTAGTATGAGTATTGCGTCCTTGGGGAGGTGTATATGTGTGTGTGTATTTTCGAGGTAAGTGGTCACCGCTGCCCATCAGTAATCATCCTCAAGTACGATTGAGTCATGCCTAAGTTTGATCACAGATGCGTTGCCCCCTGAGGATTAACATGTTCGCCTCGCGTTTAAGTATAGCCGGCAACCACGCGTCTCCAAACGGAAACACAATAAATTGCTTCACGGAGGATTATGAGGGTGGCGGGGGTACCTCATTGTCGAACTTCACGAGTTCTACCATTTAACTCTAATAGATGCCATAATACCCAAGTATATTTTAATAAGAATAGTTTAATTTTAACTTTCCTAATTTATTTTTATTGCAATTGTATAAAAATAAATAAGTGTGTATTCATTACGGGTCAAAATATAAACTATTAGAATTAAGATAATACTGGTAACTTGTATGGGCACCCCATTTATATCATTATGTAGGAAGGTTAAGGTTTTACCTTTTACAGTTCAAAAGATAGGGCCACCTCAAGTCCCACTGAAGGCCGATGGATCCATATCTACGCGAATAGCCGCCGTGTAAGGCCACCCCTCCCCATCTAGCCTAGGTCTTCTTTCCCGGCTGAGCCCTTAGTTGACTTGCCTTAAACGCTCTGTGAAGCTGTAAAGGCCAGTAAGGCCAACAGCAACTACACATTCGTAAAATAAAAAAAATAAAAAATACTATCCCGTTGACAACCTTTTAGCATGAAGAACCAGGTTGTACACTCAGGGTAACAACGCATCCGTGGTCAATCTTAGATACGATTTAATAGAACTTAGAAATGATTACTAATGTCTATGGACGGCACTTACAACATACCATTAGGTGGACTGCATGCTCGTTTGCTACCTTTATACATCACGTTTGTTATATGGGATCCTCAGTTAAATGTTTATTTTATTCTGTTTTTAGTATTTGTTATTATAGCAGAAACAGAAGTACATCACCTGTGAAATTCAACTGTCTGACTATCACAGATCATAAGATACAGCCTGATGGCAGACAGACGGACAGACAGACAGTGGAATCTTAGTGATAGGGTCCCGTTTTACCCTTCGGGAACTCTAAAAATGACTACAAACGATCGCTGGTCATGCAACAGCAACGTGCACATTTCGTACATATCAACATATTTGCCAGGTGGTAGAACTTACGTAGTTCGACCGGGGAGGTACCACCGCCACCCTCATAATCCACCGTGTAGCAATTTATTGTGTTTCGGTTTGGAGAGGCGTGGTTGCCGGCTATACTTATACACGAGGCGAACATCTTAGTCCTC
>DWNR01005721.1:0-10005 GCA_018250455.1 Polygonus leo
ATACTTTAATTACATTACATCAATTACATGCATGTCTGCAAATCGTGAGTGGAAGTCTCTTGAGTGAATGTTGAATATTGAATCGCATACTTTTTTGATATAGACTTGTAAAAGGTGTAATTTGTGCACTTTATTTTTAATAAATAATATTTATATAAAAAATAAAAATATTGTTTATTTGTAACTTACTCCTAATTTGGGAGAAATAATTACATTCTCGTACTAAATTAGAATAAGAATGTATATTTATTATCAACCTACATTCTAGTATACCTTCCAAAATAATCAAAAATATTTTCTAAAATTGCAATTTTAAATTAGACACATGACGATCAAAATCTTTCCACGTGGCGAGACTAATCATATAAATAATATAGTCTAGATTCTATGAGAGCATTTGATCGTTCTTCCTAGATAGTTAATTAAGTAGAATGTTATAAATATTAATTCATAGAGACGTTTGTAATGATTTCTATCACACAACTTAATTTGGCAAAAATATGAATGCATAATTTATAATTGGATAGTCCGTTAAACATTTTTCGTCGCATTCGTTCCTGCATATCCTACAATATGCATAGCTGTGACCTGCCACTTGAATTCTTATAACACGCCTAACTGTACTGCAAATTAGCATGTTGCAGAACCGGATTCACTACCACCTACCAGAAAAAGTTGCACAGATAAGAACTTTCTAATGTCTCGCCAATATATTTTTTCTCTATTAAATTACTAACATTAACCGTAAACACGATCAAATTTTAAATTAATATCGGAAGTACGACAACAATGCCAATCAATCAAAAGAGACCATCAATGGCAGCAGACGTAGAAAAAATGGTCAATAAACCAAATAATATTTCAATGAATCTCTTTTTGTACTTGTGAGTAACGGTTTTTTACTTATTTGTGAGTAGGTTCTGGAAAGAGATGTCTTTTAAACGTCTCCAATTTATAAATTTAAAATATTATGATTGTTGAATCAAGACAAGAAACCGTTCAAGAAAGAAGAATTTAATACAGAATAGAATAAATACAACATAGAAATTACACTTTAAATATTATATTTTAACAGGTATGATCATAACCGAGTCAAATTTCTCTTTTAGTGATATATTTTAAAGATTATCGATACATTAAATTTTTAGGACTTTGATTGTTTGTTTTCGGGAATTTTACTTATATTTTAGCTAATGTCATTTTTTCCTAATTAAATAATTATTTATAAATCATATCTAAGATTTACAATTAATACATACAATTATTTTGACATTTAACATTTTTTACAGTGAAGTTCCGATGAAGGTTTCTATGGTAATTTCTTATTCGGGTAAATATTTCGTCTCTACGGGTCCCGTATGCTATGCATTAGACTGTGCGGCGGTTAGGCTGCGGCTACACTATCGTAGTCGTGGTATGGCGTTGTTTTTGACTGAAAACGGTGCACGCGCTTCATGCCGCGCGTTAGGCCACTAAACAAGCGAATATACGCAATGTCATTTTAAAGAAACTCATACGGGAATTCGATATTACGATTATAGATCCTACACCCTATTAATATTAAATGCAAACTATAGAACAGTAATAACCATTATATGCTACTACGAAATGTTGCCACAAGAAAAGTATAGAACTTTTCTTTTGCCATATTTATTTGCCTTCCTACTTTTTACGATTTTACTTTCAAAAGGTTATTATGTATATTAAAAAAATTTCACCCAGAAATATAACAAATGTAAGATATCTCTTAAGCTCCACTAATTGAGTTAAAAACACTGTCACTGTGTGACTGTATCAAAATAAACATTACTGGAAAAAATCTGTTAACTCTGCTTTGTGACACCGTTATGGTAGAAACTTGAGATATAAATACATTGTAAACTTTCCTAGCCAATGTGGCACCGTAATATTAGAGCGCAATCCGAAACGGTCGTCTCAGTAATAACTAACTCGGAATAATACCCGACACTTACAGGTGTACACTGTGTGAAATAGCAAACACGCTAAGTTTATTATGAAACGTCTTATTTTATACCATAAATAATGTTCTAAAATCTACCTAAAGATGTCAATTAGCGAAGTTAGATGATTATTAACCTCCTTTTTTAAACATACATTATAAGGTGCTTTTATCATTAATTTGATTCCAAATTCCAAATCTTATTTATATCGATCTCACCTCAAAAACCATAAACTAGCCTAAAGAACTATTAAACAGACATTCCAAATACAGTTCTGTATTCAAAACAATTAACACCAGAACAGAAGTGAGTTGACGATTAGGAAGAATATTGTCTACATTACACAAACAACAAACTATTTTCATCTACCTAACCACGGGTATCGGCATGGCCCGGCGCTCAATGAGCCCATGTTTACACGAGGTCCCACCACTAGCCGCCAGCGATCAATAAAACTTATTAAACTTTCCACACGCAACTCTACATCCGATATATTGAAATAATACAAAAGTGAACTGACGAATACACAAAATATTGAAACTAAAGAAAAAGTAAGCAACCGTTCTGATGTACCCACTTAGATGCGGACCTCATGGCCCAACGTTCGCCTCCCAACACTAGCCACGAGGCTCGGCGTGGTCCGGCGCAACGTGCCCATGTTTACACGGGGTCCCACCACTAGCCGCCGGCGATCAACGAAATTCTAGCGGATATTAAATCCATCGACCCACCGTGTTATTACAGTAAAGTTCTAATGAAATCTCAACTTCATCTAGACATCGAAGCGAAATGTTGGTATTTATCGGATAGATACGATGAATAATTTTATTTGAACATCCTTTTGTGCATTGTGTTTTAAATAATACATATTTAATGGATATATTATCTTAAAGAATCCCATTTCTACAACCAACAGATGGCTTTATTATATTATGAAAATATAATAAAACAGTAAAATTCGTGTGTCTGTACGTTGAATATATTTACGAAAAACTAATTGGGGGCGATGTTAAAATAGTATTAGAACACTTTTCAATGTTTTTCATTTTTTTGTCTGTCTGTTTGTCCAGGCTAATCTCCGAAACTACTGGACGGATTCGAACGAATTTTTTTTGGTGTATAGATACTAACCCTGGTCACAAGTAACAACTGCAGGAAAATCGCTCATTCCTACGGGAAATCAAAAATTCAGTAATATTTAATATGGCAGAACAAAGTTTGCCGGGTCAGCTAGTTATGAAATAAGTAGTTTGTTGTGTCAGACGGCCGGAAGGACGGGCGGACAGACAGACGGACGGTCAACGAAGTCTTAGTATAGGCCTTTTGGTACATTTGCGTACGGAATCCTAAAAATGATTTGGTGTGCTATAATAATAAAATGTATTAAGAGGTAGGTAACTTGTTTGTTCATGTTTTTCTTTAACCCAGTTTGCAGTAAGTTACTTACCATGGTTATTATAAATATTTGTACCGATATTGAATGAGCAGCCATTACGAACGAAGAATTCCACGCGTATCCAAAAGTTTAGTCTTCCATTGCGAACCATTTATAAACCAAATAACACGCTGGTAATCGAACACATAATGGCCCAATTAAAAGTAATTATTTTTTCCTGCAGAAATTAGCACCTATACTATGCCGATCAATTCGCCAAGTATTAATGATTATTTCATTGTTATTTATATTTTGTAAAAGAAAGTTGAATGTTTTACGTTCTTCAAAACAAGTTGAATAATCGGTCAAGAACGAGGCGGATACGCACTCCAAAGATTCCCGTACCAACATTACTATTATGCCGTACCAGTTCCTAGAACACCAAGGTTCTTCGAAAGCATTGATTTATAAATAAATTTTATAGTAAAGTTATTGTTTATCCTTATTAATTGTTATCAAAGCCGCTATAATATTTGATATTTGGAAAAAAATCAGCTCTACCTATTACGGTTTAATAGTATTTTCGAAATTCGTGTATATTTCGTGCACACCTAATGCGCGTACGAAATTCGTATGTGTGTAAAAAACTATGTAGGTATAAAATATTTCCAGACTCAGACTCTTGAAAAAATCAGACATAAATTTTGAATACTAGGCTATTGACCGAATCGACTAAATATTTTAAATAGGCAGAGAATACATCGAGCAACAGGTCATTAAGTTTCAAACTATGAGTAGGTTTTTAGAAACACAATGATGATTTACAACTATTCGTGGCTTGAGTGCGGTGGCCATCTCTTTGTAATATCAGTGTTAAGAATGAAAGTACGAATCGGTATTGTTTAGGTGTAAAAGCAGTTAAAAAGAAGAAAACAGTACTTCTTAGGAGGAAAGTTAACAATAAATTTTGAAATTATTTATAAGAACAAAACGTTGACTTTGAAAAATATTTTTGTGTAATTTAAAATGATTGTGAATTACCAGGATCCGAAATAAAACATATAAATATAGTATTTCGAACGGTGATAAGTCAGAGATCATTTAAAGAAGCATTCCTATTTAATCTCTTAGTAGCAAACTAGTTTCAATTTACCTGCTGGTAATATGTTTTTGTCATTTAGATGTAATTTTCTTTTAAATATAATACTCATACATTAAAGTAGGTGAGTTGCTACCTGGGGAAAGCAGTCATTGTTGCTTTTGTCCAAACCAAATCCCGATAAATGATATACATACTTATGCGATGACTCGAGATTAGGTCTATAAAAAGCATCATGCCTTTAAATTGAAACAAAAACCTTGAAAATAGTGCTAATTTACAATGCAAATGCTAGCCTGCGTCTGGCAATGGCAAGTGATTAGATTGAGTCGTTCTACCGTTTGAAAAACTGGAATTTGCAAAAGCACTTATAAATATAATCTTATAAATAAATTAAATTTGGCTAGACTCTGGAAGCAGCAGTGCAGCTCTGGCGATTTCAAATTTGAAGGTCGCATATACATTTTTAAAAATATTCGAATTTAGTTTTGATCAAGGCCACGTATGTATATGTGTACGTAGAAATTCATAGTATCACCTAAGTAATAAGAGTATAATTATTTTAATTAAATTTATTTTCTGGTCTATTGTGTAAGTGGCTATTCATTATTAAGCAAATTAGACGACTCAGAATGCCGTCGTCATTTGTATTATCTAAAATAAAACACTATTTTAGGATTTTTATTCCTGTAATTTGTATTTTGATCTTCAATTGCAGTCTAAGTCTAATATAAAAAGTAGCGTCTGCTCAGCGATAATTATTTAAATCGCCAAACGAGACTCCGCTGTCTAGCGTGACCTTCTATTTTAGACTTTAGTCTACAGACCTGAATAACCGGTGTTTGGTATTCGTTCGTATACGTAAATTGTTTTCGTCTAATGAGTCACGTCTACATAAGGCCTACGAAAAATTTTCCTGGCAATTTACTGAAACAAGATAGTGGTACAAACAATTATGTCTTTTAATTTTCTTCCTCTCTGTATTTTTGTTTAAGTTTTATTCACCTATGAATTTAATTTAATGGGCATTGATAAACTTAATAAGCACTTTCTATAGTTATAGTCTTGCATTAAAATTCCCTGTGGTTAAAATTTCTATACTTCAGAAGAGGAATGTAGATTTATAGTTTAAATTTCTGCCTGGCCGTGAAACCGTGTGTGTGAGATTGATACAGTGTCTGCTGCACTATACAGATAACAATTTTTTTAACTGAGTTTTTTGACGGCCAATTCTTTTGACGTGATTCAACAAACGAATAAGCAGTCTATCTGATAATAAGTGGTCACTGCTTCTTGTGATATCTGCAACATTTTCCAGGTGGTAGTAAGTTTTAATTGGGTATCACCACCACCACCCTCATAACCCTACGTGAAGCAATTTTTGTGTTTCGGTTTGAAGAGACGTGGTTGCCGGCTATTCTTACACACGAGGCGAAAATCTTAGACCCCGGGGTAACAACGCATCTGTGATCACAAAGGGACTGTAAGTGTTAGTTCGTATCAAATGTACATGTGCATACGTATACTACTGCCTTTAAATATTATTATAAATATGCATTAAACACATTTAAAACATTTAGTGTAAGAGACAACCTGTAGAGGACATGACTATGTCCTTTAGAGGGCATAAAGTCGTGTGAAAACTAATAAAAAGTAGTTTAGAAGTTATGAGGGAACAGATGAACATACATACATACCAGTCAAAATTATAACCTTCCTTTTTAGTTCGCCGTAGTTGAGTTAAAAGTCCTTAAAATATATTTAGAGGATTTTTATAACTGTAGAACTAAATATTTAGTTAAAATAATATTTTTTCTTTTTCTTTCGAAAAACTGTTAAAATCATTATTTTTTTTTAAATAAATAAACGAGTTGTTAAATATCATGATAGTTACTAATCATTACTATCCATAGATGTTTATAGAGAACCTAAATAGGATTAATACCTAAATAGGATATTACAGACTTGGATATAAGTCTGTAATATTCTCATTAAAAGTAACTTCACTTTCACTCCTACGACACAGTAATTGCTTCACGGAGGATTTCTAACAGTCATTAATAACATAATTATACATGAACTACCTACCTTTACATAGCTCCTATGTAACGCACGGTTACATTCAAAACTCTTACCTATGATTCTATTTTGGCTCGTATTCAAGCGTAGCATAATAACCGTATAACATAACCTTGTTTCCCAAGTTGAAAGTTGTTAGTTCGATACTGAACCATATCCCTCGATTGGCACTGCTGTTTGCTAGTTTCAGCTGTTGGTAAATAAGTATTTTGTTCCCCTTTAACCGAATAACCTACACGAAAATAAGTTATTGTAATAGGTATATACCGTAAAAAGATTTAGAAATTTAGTTTTGTGGTGATATCGACCAAATTATATTAATTTGCTTGTTTTGTTTATTATATTATTGTAATAATCACATGGTATATATACTTTAATAATTGTAGTAAGTCATACATACATAGAATAGAGGTGTTCAAATATCTACTCCCCCGTTCGATATTTGTTGTTTATTTAAAGAAATGGCGGTAAGATACAAAAGAGACCTAAACCCCTTACACTTTTCAAGCCTATACCGTAATATAATAGTAGAAATACAGACTTAAACTTCCTCATCTATATGTCAGTTCTATATTTCGAGTAGCGCATCTGTCATGTTCCTATATAATTGTGATTTCAGTGGTCACCGTAGGAATGGCCTAATAGTGACCACTTCGCACACAAAAAGCCGCCGGCGCTATGTACGTACACTCTAATTTGTGTTAACATATTTAAATATTATCGTAACACGGTCATGTTGATATGAAAAAGTGCAGTGGAATGGTAGCAGAAATACAGCGAGCTACGGTTGAATAAAAACCTCGATTCAAATGACTGTTAGACTTATTTTTTGTCGAGTGCGGAAACTGTACTATGATGGCAATAAGCGTGTACACCCCACTTGTTTTATTATCGGCATTACGTGCACAAACATAAATCAACAAACCCCTTAGTTGGCATATCACCACTCGCAAAGAACAATCGAAAACGATATTTTTTCTATTTTCATAAACAGCAGATGTTGCCAAAGGCCACTGGACTAGGACGATTAACGGTCTTATGCTCGCTTTTGTTCGAAATGTTTCAATTATTGCTAACAGTTGGATCTGCTACCATATTTGGATGAAAGTGAACGTGCGATGGTTTGTTATTACTAAAATTTGCTGCAGACACGCAGAAAATATCGACTTTGTTATTAGTGCCCGGAGTATTTATATCTTAGATACATACATGAGTATAGTGAGACACTAATATATAATAAATGTATTTACTCCAAAATGATTCACATAATATTATTATAATTTTCAAAACGTCCTTGTTATTAGCACGCTTTCACAAGATTCATATTTTTAACACACATTTGTAACTCAACTGATGTTATAGAATAATTTTAACTTAACTTAATTAAGCAGATGAAGTCGTACAACATTTTTTTTAAATAAAAATTGGCGCTTTGTAAAATGATGCAAAAGCTGCCTACAAATAGACTGTAGGGAAAAGGTTAACTTCAATTCATTTTATTAGTAATTTTCATTAGTCAATTTAAAAAATGCCAGCTATTCTAGAATGGTTACAACATAATTCCTATATTAGCTAGGCAGTTATGATAATGAAATTAATGTTAATTGTTAGATGTTTATGGAGATATTATAAATGACTTTTGTAATAACTATAAAATCATGCGCAGTGTACCATCATACATTGTTATGAATATCGATAATAGGCATTATATGTGCAAAAACATTACGACTTATCTTGATAATTGTCAAGAGTTTTTTTTTGTCATAGTATAGATGTACCAGGTTCTCAGTACACTTTACAGTGCTTATAATCAACATCAAATAAAATTAAACTCCTTCTCAAGATGTTGAAGACGATGTTCGCTCTACAATTAAAATGTATCTTTACTACTAATATTTAAAAAATGTAGTTCGTTTATTTGAACGTAGCGCGTTCAAATAAACGAACTACATCGCAAGAGCTGCTAGTTCGAATTAAAAAAAATGTAGTGTTAGATAGCCTGTTTATTGAGGGAGGCTATAGGCTATATAATTACGCTATATAATTTGCTTGGGCGATACTACCACATTTCTCTGCCACAATATGTATAAGATATACTCGTATAAGAATTTTCAAAGATGTCATAGGCGGCAGGTTATTGGGTGACCTACTTGCTCGGTTGCTACTTTTTTTTTATCGAATGAAGGCAGCAAACGAGCATGCAGTCTACCTGATCAGTAATCATCCCCAAGTACGAATCATACCTGAATTTGATTACAGATGCGTTGCTACCCCTGAGGACTAAGATGTTCACCTCGTATATAAGTATAGCCGAAAACTGAAACACCAACACCTCTCCAAACTGAAACACAACAATTGCTTCACAGAGTATTATAAGGGGATTACTTTTATAATGTATATAAAAAAACAAGAATTGCTTCGCAAATAGAATTAATTAAAATACTTATTCAGCCTTTAGAACGCAAATGGGTGGAGTAGACAAAATAAACAACATTGACTTTGCATAATGCTTAATAATTTATAATATTATTTTATTTAGCCATAATTAAATACACACTGCTTTATACGTCCGGCTTTTCATACAAAAAAGCCAGAATCCGTTTACGCCATTGAATGAAAAACTAATAATATGTGCAGACATTAATATGCATATTTAGAAATAAAACAATATTCATGCCGACATTTTAATTTGAAAATTGCTATGTAGTACTAGATAACGAGCTGAATATAATATTCATGATGGTTTATTTACGCCGTATTCGGTGTAAGCAATGAATTTTTCCAAATTACGCATTTGCAAACAGTCTTTGTCGGCTGTGTCGCCATTATTTATGTTATAACAGTATGCTTAAACATACACATGATTATTTTTTACTTCTCCCTCTTGTAAGGCTTTCACCTTTACAATGATACTTCATACATTATTTCCATCTTTACACACAATTACAGAAACATTTTACAACAAGAAAATTATCATATAACCAATAACATTTTTTGTACTTTTTATTTTTTCCACAACATTATTCGTATTTGATTTTAATACATACTTTAATAAGTATCTGTACAGTAATATAAGTATCTGTGATTAACAAACATTTTCTTAAAATATTTTTAAGTAAATTCAAAAGACTAAACTTCCGCACGACTACTAATATATTCTCAAGGTGTGATTTTTTTTAATTTATTTGAGACCACCTCGTTAGCAAAAATATGTGTGAAATATGTCTTAAATAAACATTATAAAATTAAAACTTTAGTTACAGTATTGTAAGATGACAAACAATGAAGATCACCAAACACCTATTAACTTCATACAGAGAGGCCCTATTAGCACACTGGCACATCTACTTCTTTATTAGTGTAAACCAGCGGTCGGCAACACGCGGCCCGCGAACGTCTTACTTGCGGCCCGTGAATGTTTTGTAAATAAGTTATAAATATCAAAATAAATGCATTAATTAATGAGTAAGTGCGCCTGTAAGGCTGGACCC
>DWNR01005722.1:0-10005 GCA_018250455.1 Polygonus leo
AACTTTTTTTTAAATATATTCCATGTACAGACTTTCGACCCTCTTTAGCTTTATTATATGTATAGATAGATAGATAAAGGAAGTATTTTCTAAATTTGAAATTTATAAAAATATATTGTCAGTTTCAATTATTCACGGTATGCCTTTCGTATACATAAAGTTCTTTTCTTTTTTTTTGTTAAAACACGTAGATGAAAATGGCTAGTGCAAACAGAATTTTCCTATCTGCCCGTCCATTGGGAAATCACACTCGTTCTATTATTTTTTCAGTTAAGTAAACGAATACGAAACAGGAATGAAAGAGCAGGCTGTTGCATATTTCATTAGGAATCAATACTATGCTAGACTACAAACATTAACGCCATAGGCTACTAAGCTTCTCGTTTATTTTCAAAAACCACCAGACGTTTAACCATATTTTAATTATCAACCATTTTGCGAAATTTAAGACATATAATAGGCTTATATCTAATAATGCAAAATAATGATATCATTGAAATATTTTGATGATGCAAACGTAAAGTGGCTTCATTATTTTCATGGTAGTAGATTATTCCTATTGAATAGGGATCATTAACTTGTAATTAAAATTTTCCTTTGTTAGAAATTCTGACAAACGTAAAATTTCACAAAGTATTATAGATATACTTTTTGAAATATTACATTAAAGTAGGTATGTACTTGTAATTTAAATGATATTAATAGGTAAATGATGCATATATACAACTGCTTACTTTACGATTGTAGGTATACCTATTATTTTTGGCTAAAATATTTTAACTAAGACAACTTTATCAAATTTAGGTATAATTTAATTGTTCTTAAGGATGATAACTGATGTCCATAAACGGCAGTGACCACTAACCATCAGGTGGACTGTATGCCTTTATAGGATACTATTAAAAATATGTATTGTATATGTTTAAATAAATATGACCTCTCTGTCTTTGTCTTTAAATGCAATCACCGATTGTATTTCAACGCATTTTTATTAAACGTACCTTCAAACATCTTGTTTGAGGCACCTCGCTTTTAACTCCGATAAGTGCCCCGTTGCAGGTTCTACTTTTGGTCGTGCAAATAATAAGAAGCTTGAATATCAAAGCAAGTCTTAAGAATCCAATTTTATTACAAACGATATGTAGGTACAAGTACATCTAAGTACTTATTTAAATATCTCGTTCCTCACGCTTATTCCATGCAAGGGATTGTGGGGTGAGGTTTACAGTCTGGTCTAAATGATATTTTTTCATATTAAATTATTTTCTAGGCTACTTTTTTATTTATCTTTAATACTGGCAATCCCGGCAGGCGATATTTTGCCAGTAACGTTAAATTTCCAATAAAAAATTGAGTTCCGAACCGAGATCTAATGTATCATATCCCCAAACTCTACAAAATTTTAGTGTATTCGGTTCAGTAATTTCGAAGTTTATCCCGAAGATACATACGTCGTAACACGAGATTTTTATATATTAGATAAAGATTGTCTTTCATGTAAATTCAAGCAAGTAGGTACGTGTTTTCGATCAATATCTGCGTTAAATTGTATTTTATCTATGTATAAGTAATGTATTTTATTATGTAACAACTAACAACACTAAGCACTAGTGCTTTAATCGTGTCTTTTTCATAAGGGTAGTCGATAATAAACTTCTATTTCTACCTATTTCTATAACAGAAATCAACAATAAGGCTACATTTTTAGCTACATCTATGTACCTATTGCTGCAACACAATTCGTCCGTAGATATTCGAGCCCCGAAATAGTTATTAAGCAGATGGCTAGTGACTCCGAACTTCACGTACTAGTTTCCCCATTATCCTTACGGAATGGCGCAGTCGGTGGAAACCAATTTAAAGTTGGCGACCGACTGGTTAAAAAGCAAAAGTTCTTTTTCAACTTTACCCGTCTTGCGACCGCGCCTTTTATTTTTACTTATTTTGCAGCCAGTCCTTTATGAGGTCCGGCCGTCCATGATGCGAGCCTGCCCACATTGGACACTATTTGTAACTTATCCGCAGATATTTTTATATACAATCTTGCTAAAGTTGTTTCTTCCATTTTATCAACGTTAGCTAAAATGTGAGAAATAAGCTAAAACGTCAATTGATACTTCCCTACTTTTTCTAAAATCAAACAAATATAAGAAGCATTTCAAAATACAAGCTATTGTAATTTAACCAATATGCTTTATTTTAATTATTGCATTAGGTATGACAAATGGTTAAATAAAACTATTAGATACAACTTCATCTAGGTACCTAACCAAAATTTTAAAATACCTATTCAAGTTTTTGATACTTAACTAATTTTAACTTTTCATAGTTTTCGAATATACGCATTATATCTAACTGCTTAACTGGAATACGCGATTTGCTTGCAAAGCTTTCACCAGCTACTTGCCTAGAGTAATCGAAGTTAAATATTCAGCGCGCGAAACAATTTGAGCCGGCGATTATGGAAAATTGGAAAACTTCTAAGACAGATAACGGTGTACGTGCCGGTCGGTAACGACCTTAATTAGTGGCCCTTCATTAAATTGACAGTTAACAAACATTCACCAGTTTGGAACCAGGATCAGGCGCAGCATAAATACTCGCGACAGTCTTTTCCTCGTTTTTTATTGTAGAAAGCAAACGAGCAAGTAGTCCATCCGGTGGTAAATAGTCCCTGTCACTTATTGAAATCAAGCCGAAATATGAATAAATCGTACCTAACGTTAACAACAGCTACACTGAATTTTATTTTCATGTACAGTGAAAAAAAAACACACGACAAACACGCATTAATATTTCTTAGGGAGCAATTCTTGTTCATTATAAAAAGTATTATGGAAAAATATGTATTATTTGTTTACACTACAGCTATCTAGGAAATATGCAATATAAATTCATGAGGACTAATACCCTGTAAGTAGACTAGCCCAAGTTGCCTTCAGTCGAGACGCGATAAGCTCCGACAAAGTTTCAATTACGCTCTTGTAATTAAGTGTCGGCATTGACGTCGGCGAAGTTTGCTCCCATTAAATTGCTTTACTTTTATCGCTTATGGAATCTACGTTATTTTTGCAGAACCCCCTTTACAATGCTTGATAATCTTAACCCTATTCTCAGGAATTTCTATCAATTTACATAGGAATTTAAATTTCAAAAGTAAGGGAAGTAATCTTGTATCTAGTGTTGTGAAAATTTTAATGATACTAGCATTATCCATAATTAACGACCAAATAATGTTAAAATCAAGATGTTCAAAGATTTAGATAACAATAAATATCAACTAATTAAATTATTTTTATTACTATTAATGATGTCTACTCAACACTTTAAAATGGCTTTAATATTTTACCACATGATTCACGACAAATGACAATAAACAGACAAAGGGAATAACATCATCAACTTACCATTTAAAACCAGATACAATACAATAAGATCTTGATAACAAACATAAGGGCATACAATATACATGCAAATATTAATTTCATGCGCCCTGAAGGACCTTTAACATGATACTTTACAATAAAAACTCATATTGACAACACCGTTGTCATGAGAAATCAGAAGCTTCCAGTGTTCCTATGCGTTTATCTCATATTTTCCCTTTAATTTACAACATTGCTTAATTACGTGTATAAGCCACATAAAATACGAAACGTATTCACATATAAGGCCGATGTTCGTACATATTATAACTACACTGTAGCAGTGTTCGGAACGGTACCATAATTTTTGTACAAATACGATAATTTCGTATCCACGTACACTATACGAAAGTATTTTATTATCGTACGCTAATCATACGATAATTTCCATCAGTAGCCATCAAGCATTTCTAATCTGTACAAAAAATAATATTCGAACCACCACTTAATGAACGTATAATTTACAAAAAAAAAACGGCCATATCTGCAAAGCGCTTGGCAGTTTCATTTATCTTGCTACAAATTTCCTAAAAAAAAGTTATCTAGAATAGAGCCAATATCCTGATCTGTACGATAATTTCATTCTATGTACGATAATTTTAGGATATCTAGGTAGGTACGATAGTCTTACTTCAGGTTGCACATTGCACTGAAGTTTTAATTAAAAATACTACACCCAAAGTACCTATTCGGTTTACTCCTTATGTGTCATTACACGGTCCACGTTATTACGTGGACTCAAATCGTGTCCTTGTGTCGTCGTCTCTTAATGGCGATTAATGGCTTTTGTAATTTGTTAATGACATGCGTGTAGGAAGTTCATTTTGTTTCGAGTTCATTTGTAGAAATTAATTTTAGTACGATTATTACATTCCCAACATACGATTTAAAAAGTTACTACCGAAGTAGGAACTGTAGGCGGATTAAGAAATTATATTTTTATATTTTGAAACTTCATAACACTTCATAAAAATTTAAATCGATTATCGAATCTATAAATACGCTTTGTTCTTCCATATCGAATGATGTTATCTCCACGTTGAGTACCTTGGACTATCGTTGTAAAGGGCTTAAATAATTACACATCATGTATTGCTTTATCGATTTGGATCCACACGCTATTTCGAACTTTATGACGGAAACAATAGTAGGTACGTACTCATCAGTTATTACTTTCAACACGTAAAGATTAAGATATTAAAGTCGATGTCGATTACGAGTGATTGCCGATTCGTCAAGCTAGGTTCTGATTGTACACGATGGGCGATAAATTCGTTTTTAATCATAGCATGTACGTACCTAATAGTTTCGAAGTAATTTGGATCGTAAATGGCTACGTAGGGCAAGTTTCCCCTAATTTAGACTCACGCCTCACGCCTAAGTTCGGGATTGTAAATCGGGCGGATTGTGCCGGGCGTCATATTGTCCTGACAGCTTTTAAAATATGCTCACGATAGCTCCTGCTCCTTTATTACTTAGGTGTGGTACATGTTCTCTTTAAACATATTTTTGTAATTTTAATGTGATATGTTGGATACATTATGTTTGAATAATAGCTGTTCTTCTGATTCATATCAAAGAAGATACAAATACATTAGATATTAGGTACTAGACAGATAGAAGCTTTTGGTCAACTATAAAATGACATTTTTTTTTTATTTCCTCAGAATAGTAATTATTTATCTTTAGCAGTATATGTGTACAACAGAATTATTAATAAACATTATATAAAGTAGTATGATGGAAGAAAAGTAATAGGACTCACCAATATTGGTAATAAATGGCGTCCACTTTTGTGGATTATCTTCAAATTAAACTTTAAACCCTCTTGAACGTGACCAAGTAACAACTGGTTAAAGTGACGCTTAAAAATCTTTACGACGTCTGGCAGCTCGTCTGTTTTGAAACCTAGCGTCAATTATTCACATAAAAAGACTGTCTCTGAAGATTTGTATGGCGCTTGTTAAATTTACGAGGCAATAAGGAAGTGTCAATTCGAGGCATATTTTGACGAAAGGATTGAATGGTTCATTGTACAATGTTCTTTGTTGCTTTTTAGAGTTTTTGTGTTGTCCAAGTTAATGTCGATCCACTATTGTTGTACAGCTCTATTGTTTCTCTTTAATATTTTATTGCTTGTTTTCATAATTTTTTGAAGTGCTTTTTGTTTTCGTCGTAAACTTGTAAAAGTTGACGCAATGGGAATTACTATTAGTTACGTATCTCTCTAAATTATTAAAGCTAATCCCTGTCAATTCCAGAACTCAATTTTGGTTTAAGAATTTACAGGTGGGACAGCGGTGGGAGAAATAACATTTCAACTTGATCCACAAAAAACGTTGATCCAAAAAAAGGTAAATAGAAAAAGATTCAAAAAGATCCTCAACATGGGTAAATTGGATAGGCATTGGATTTGATTTATCGTATTAAAAGCCGACAGACGTTCGGACAATGTATCCAAGGCTCCTCCTTCATCAGGTAGATGGTCGCAATTGGCCTTAATAAAAATAATAATAAATCTTCGTGATGCACTTTTAATAATGTGCTCATCCGATGTGTACGTGATGTGAAAATTGCTCGTCACCACGTCTGGCCCACGTCCATTTGCGAGCAGCATGGCAATTGCATCCGCATCGCATGCATTGTCTGCATTAAAATATATATAAATCGAAATATATGTCTGTCCATTCGCGTTAAACTAAATTTATTATAAGAGGTTTTTAAGTGGTTTTAAACAGCCATTTAAAGTTTGTGTACATGTGTATACAAACATTCGATAAATTACGTTTTCGGATTTATTTACATTTTCAAGAAGTGCCTGAGCTACAGTTACAGTCTACTGTTACTTCACCAAGTCCAAATAATATTTTCAACTTTGATCACAGATTCGTTTCTGTGAACCCAGGAAATCGCTAACTCAGATATTATAAACTTTCGATTTGGGAATATACCTTACGGGATTCGTGTCTGCGAGAGAAGTCGAGGGCAAATACAAACTGACTCATATATCAGTCCATTACGTCTGATTGTGGACGCTGATTGCATTGATTAAGGAAGGTCGTCTCTGCTGTAGTATGGTTCCACACGTCATGTTTAAACCATCGATCCGATTCTTGGATCTCATGGAATTGTAATTTTTAATCGACTACAGTGAATGGCATGCCAAAGTTTCAAGAGCATAAGGACGAAAAGGTGACTTTAAGACTAATTAGTCTCAGTCGAATTGTTGATTGATTTTTGGACCTGCACAACTCAGATATCAATGTTAATGACCGCAAAGGGCACCTTAAAAGACACATCAACTACCAAAATAATCCACATTTTTCTCAGATTTTCGGCAAAGTTTTCTAGATCTTTGATATTCGGTTTAGCAAAACGTTTCCCGTTAGTCATAATTGTTAGAGTTTTACTAAAATGTCTACATTATAACACAATATTATGAAATTTAATATTATACAGAAATAAAGCTTGTTTAACCTGTTATACAGACCACACAATCTCGCCCACCTATATAGTAGGTATAGCATTTCAATTGATGCATAAACATTAGTCTAGAGTTGATAAGTAGTTGGAAAAAAGAACAATCGATTTCTATTTACAATTCCTTTTAGGGAGATGCTGCTCTGATATTGATTTTTTTTTGACAGTAAACAGCTATTATTTTATCACGTACTAAAAATAAATATGAAGTTATATTCAATACAACACACGTATTATTAGCTTAATTTATGTTTCATGTCCGTTCTACTATTGTTTTGACGCATCAAATGCTGATAGCATATTATTTACAGCAATAATTGTCATTTCTCGCACATTCCGATATACTGGCGCCATTCGAAATCGAGTATACTGGTCTTCCTACGTGACATATTTTATTTATTTGCTGCTGAATAAGGTCTCGCGTTAGTACATGTAGGGAATGGAGTGCCTGGAAAGGTAACTCTTGTCTACTTGTTCAGCATAATACTGAATTCTTCTCTATCCTCATTGCTTTTATCTAAAAAAATTAAGCAGCTAAATATTTTTCATAGAAAATTTAATATATGGAAAAAACATCTCACCAAAACTTTAAATGAACACCTGAATTTTATTCAAAATAAATTTTTTCGTACCTACAGTTTCCAAAGGAAAATCATATGAAGAAGCAAAGCAGAGAAATTGAATTTTCTCCGCTTCCGTAACTCCAGATGTTACCTAACTAAATCTAAGTGAAACTAAATTGAAAATTTTGTACAACGTCAACGCTTCTTACATCCAAGCACCGTCTGTTGGACACAAAGTATAAACTAAGCAAAAATGTTGCATTTTTTTTGTTTTCTGAATCTATTGTTGGATATAGGGACAGTTCAGTAAAAGTATAAAAAATACAATAAAGGAATATTATGCAGTTTGTTTTTTTTATATGTGCTATACTTAATAAATATTTTTATAATCATAGCAATATATATTTAAACCGATGGCTTAATCGTGACATACCTGTAATAATGTAGGTACTTCAGACATTCATTTACGTAAAATTTAGTGTAGTTGCATAGTTAGTAAATATGGTACCTTGTAACTATTTTCATAATCATAGTAATCCATTTAAGCCGTTGTTATAATCGTGACATATTATAATATAATTCAAAGAATACTCATTTGCGTAAAATTTCCAGACAGTCAACTGTAGTTGCATAGTAGATATGTACTCGTATGTGCATGAATGCAGCTTATCCATGGACGGAAGCCCCCGCCCGCAAAGAGATCCGACTCTCATTGTGATGCAAATGTGTCCGTTGTCTGCCTCCAAATTACCCCTTCGGTCAAGCGGGAGCGACCGATGACCAAACATTAGAACCCTCCCTTTAAAACCGACCCCACTAGCGAGTTCAACACAATTACCACCTTTATTATCAAATATGAATGACCACTGTCGCTTGCAGCCGTCATTCGGACAGTTTCTGGCATATTTCATACAGATATAGTGTTATGAGAGTTGCTAATGTGGTGAGGTACGTACTATGAAGTGTAGGAATGGCGCAGCAATTGTGTGGACAGTAATTATGGGGTATTGTGTCGCATTAAGGCGGATATAACCAGACAAGGATAATATCTTGCGATTTTGTAAATGGGTGACGGTACCTACTGATGTCCTAGCGAGTCACAGATACGTATCTTGATGGAGATAGATATCATTATTTGCTATAAATAAATGAAACATTATTTAAATGCCAAATTAACCCATGAATAGTAATTAATTTTGGTATAGAAATGCGGGAAATAAATATAACTACATGTTTTATGAGGAGTAAAATATGTATTAAGTTTAAAGATATTTAAAAAAAGGAATAATTTTCGAACTTCAGAAGGGACTTAGTGTGTCAAGTGTAAATTTTCTTCCAGAACAAATACCTTACTTTTATGGCGCTGTTTTAATATATAGGTAAACCAGTCCAATAGGTCGATATAGTTTGTTTTCGAACTACTTATCTTTCTATAAAATTGTGCATGGGCAAACGAGTTGAAATACTGATAGTAAAGGTTTTAAGCCTGATATTCATCAGGAAGATATAAAAATGGAAAAAAGAAAAAAACATTTAAGTATTTCGTTGTACTACAATGCCTAAGAAATTAACCTAACCATAATTACTAAGACTGAATCTGAGATCTGTGTACTTTGATGAGTAGTCTAATAGTAGAAAACGTTTTACAATTTATTTTTATGACAGTACGTATTTAAACATTCAACAAAATATTGGTTGGTAGGTACTGCGTGTTCACATCTAGGTGTGGGGTAGCTTCAGATCGTAAAAACGACCGGTTTGCTCCAGTTTTAATATGTTTCAACTTTCTTTTGAATGTATTTGCGGACAGTAGAATTGGTATTCATGAAACTAGTTCTCTTGATCTGGTTTTACAATTCAAAATTTACGGTAATTCATTTCACACGTTAAATCCTTTTATATGGCTCTTATTCATGAATGTGGTATTTATATGTTAATAGGCTGTCGCTTCAGATATTCGCAGTCAAAACGGATTGTTTACATTATAGCAGAGAAACAGATCGTATGTTCAAAATATACAGTTACTAAACATTTAGTAGATATACATAATATTATAAGCTTAAACGTTGTATGGAAGACGTGAATCCATCACTCTCTTCTTGAGTTCCTATTATAATTGCTACATTTTGTCCATGCCACGTCGACTTTTGGGCCCAATTTATCATTTTATTTAGGTTTCACAGAAAGAAAAGAGCGGCGAAGGTACACATTAAAATAAAGGTCTATTAGAAAATATTCTGAATAAAAGAAAATTACAGATAAAGAACAAAACATAGTTATACATAAAAATGCAATATAGCACAATTCTTGAAACGAGAATTGGCGCAATATACCAGATATTTTAGGGGAGAAATTATTAAATTACGTTACAATATAGAATAGGCCAGCTGGAAAAAATGAAGACTGTGAAAGAATGTTATGTTTATGTGGTAAAAGAGGTACATACGTACATACATACATATCTTCACGCCAAATCCCTAACGGGGTAGGCAGAGAGTATCGAGTGCCAAATGGTACGATTCTGACATACTTGCCTA
>DWNR01005723.1:0-10003 GCA_018250455.1 Polygonus leo
TGATATGAAATTACTGTATTGTTACCGATTCTCGATAAGTGTACAAAGTTTGAATTAAATCTGTCGGTTAAAAGTTGATCAAAATCGAGTCTAAAGGAGTCAGTTACAAACAAGCAAACAAACAAACAAACAAACATACATATAAGTGAAGCTAATATACGTGTGTTAAAAAAGAAATACAAATTAATCACAATCATATAATTGCAAATACTTAAACCATTAAATAAAAGCAAACATTAAATAGAAGGAGCAAAAGAAGCAAAGAAAAGCTCAATAAAATCATTGCAGGTAAACCTAATTGCCAGAACGTGCATCGAGCGAGGGTACAATGGCGTGTTTCTGCGCTGCGCATTTTGTTCCTTTCAACTGCGCTGAGCCGCACTCATTGTTGCGCCTTCATTCACAGACCTGTGGGACGTAAGTGCGCTGTTGTACAGATTTAATTGTAAAACGTAGAAAATGTTTAATATCGCAACTAGTGCACTTTAAACATTTTTTTCTTATGTATTTATATAATATTATACTTATTGCTTTTAGATTTCATTAACTTTGATATAATGGATATTATTGCCGGGGTAAAAAAGTTCGCTTCGTGGCTCGAACTTCCCCCTCGCCCTGTGTGTGCCACTTCCTTCGTGTTGACCAGCCTTAAGGTTAAAATAAGTGTCTTTTTAAAAATAAAGAATAGAATAATGAAAAAAGTTACCTTGGCTCTGAAGAGAGGATAAGTGGAATATGGTGAAGTCTAAAATATATGCAAGTACTCGTATTATTGTTAATATGCTAAGAAGAAAAAGATTCAATGAAATTATTGCACGTAGACTTAATTGCCAGAACGTACATCGAGCGAGAGTACAATGGCGTGTTTCTGCGCTGAGCATTTTGTTCCTTTCAACTGCGCTGAGCCGCACTCATTGTTGCGCCTTCATCCGCAGACCTGTGAGGCATAAGTACGCTGTTCTCAAGATTTTATTGTGAAACGTGGAAAATGTTATTACCGCAGATACTACACAGGTCTACTTTAAACATTTACTTCTTAAATATTTTTATATAATTAAACTAATTTCTCCTAGATTGCACATTGTTTAAAATAAGGCGTTGTATTATTCGCTTAATATTACAATACGTGTTTTGTAGTAATAAATTTAAAAGGATAATTAAGGGTTTAAGTATATTTGGTTAACTTTGGTTGACAGTGAATAGGAGATAAATAGAAGATATTGAAATTATAACAATAAAAGATAGCCAAGTAACATTGTTGAAATATTTGTAAGGAAAATGATTAAATAAAACTATTGCACGTGAAACCTAATTGCTAGAATGTACATCGAGCGAGAGTGCAATAGCGTGTTCCAGCGCAGAGCATTTTGTTCTTCTCAACTGCGCTGAGCCGCGCTCATTGTTGCGCCTTCGTCGGCAGACCTGTGGGACATAAGTACGCTGTTGTACAGATATTTTTTGTGAAACGTAGAAAATGTTTCAATAAAGTGGTTGTTATCGCAACTTACAGTGCTCTTTTATCATTTGTTTCCTATGTATTTTTGAATTTATAATACTTGTTTTTTTTTTTTTAAATAAGCTGTATTATTTGCTTATATTATTTTATACGTGGTTGCGAGCTATACTGAGCTATATGAGGCGAAAATTCTAGTCCCCAGGAGTAACAACACATCTGTGGTCAAATTCAGGTACGATTCAATCGTACTTAGGGATGATTATTAATGACCATAAGCAGCTATGACCACTTACCATCAAGTGGACTGAATACTTGTTTGTTATTTCAAAGGGAAATATTTAAGAACTTTCCAGTATAAAATGTTCTCTATAAAGAAATGAAAAATAGAATGTTATTAAATTATAATTATAAAATACATTTAAGTACCATTGTATAAGAAAGATTCAATGATACTACTGCAGATAAAACTTAATTTGAGAATGTACATCGGGCTAGACCACAGCAGTGTGTTTCTGTATTGCGCATTTTGTTCCTTTCAACTGCGCTAAACCGCGATCATTGTTGCGCCTTCATCCGCGAATCTGTGGGACATAAGCGCGTCTTGTACAGATCTTATTGTGAAACGTAGTTTATATCAATGAAATTATTGCTATCTCAACTTCTATATATTTTTGTATAATGGACCTAATTTCTCCTATAATGCATTATGTTTGAATAAGCGGCTTTATAATTTGTCCAATATTAAATTTTGTATTTTATAGTGATTTTTAATGGAAATTTAAGGGTCTCTTTAAGTATAACAGTGATCTTTTACTGGTTGACAGTAAAAAGGACACAAGTACAAGATATTGAAATCATAAAAATAAAATATAACCAATTAGCATTGTTAAAATAGTGATTAAATAAAAGATTTTAAAAAAAGATTCCATAAAACTACTGCAGGTAAAACCTAATTGCCAGAACGTTCATCGAACAAGTGTACTGTGGCATGTTCTGCGATGCCCATTTTGTTCCTTTCAGCCGCGCTCATTGTCGCGCCTTCATCCTCAGACCTGTGGGACATAGGCATTTAACGTGAAATGTAGTTTTTATCAAGAAAATGTATATTATCGCAAGAGAGTAAATTTTAAAATTGAATTTTAAGCAAGCTGTTTGTTATTTTTATTTTGTGACGTAGTTTATATAAAAATGTTTATTATCAGTACTAGTCAATTGTTAACATTATTTTCGTTATGTTTTTGAAATTATAGCATAAATGCCCTTAGATTACATTATTTTGAGTTAATCGATTTTATTATTTTCTCAAGGTTAAAACACAGTTCTTACATAATTAAATGTAAAGGAAAACACAATACCATTTTTAAAGATAACACGTTGACTTTTACTTAATGAAATGAAATGAAATGATTTATTGCACAATTATGTTAATTACATATACAACATAATTAAGACCTTGTCGGTATAGCAATATTATTATTGACTTATTGACTGAAAAGAGGTATCTCCTTCTAAAGGAGATTATGAAGTCATACATATAATAACACTTTTAACTACCATTAATAAAATACTTACAAGAAAAAAAGATTAAATGAAACTATTGCTACAGAACCTAATTGACAGAACGTACGACTTACAATACAATAGCTTGTTTCTGTGCTACGCATTTTGTTCTTTCAACTGCAAACATGTTGCGTTATGTGACGTACTTAGTAAGTATCAATGAAGTTTTTTGCTGATACTAACATTATTTCATTATTTACTGGATTTTTATAATCTTAGATATCCAAGGAAAATTTTAAATACAGATCGTATGGCTTAATTATTCATTATATTATATTATAATTTAAATATATCTTATTACTTCTTTGAATAAATTCCTCAAGTATATCGTAAGTAACTGCTATTCAAAGTTTAAGTCCTATAAATGTAAAAGAAATCCCTTACAAATGTGCTTGTGAGTACTTTTTCAAACATTTGACCAGCAAGCCAGCAACCCTTTAAATCCTAAAACATATACAACTCAGTAAATTTTAATTACCATTCGCATATCTCCAAAAAGCCTTCCATTCCGCGCTAGGAGCCAATGCAATATTTTATTAAACTTTCAGCAAACCATGGGGTATTTAGCCTTTTGTTCGTACACCCCTTTCTCATATTGTTTTGCATGAGTGGTTTCATGTTTGCTCAATCTAATTGCTATTCAGTCACGGGAGGCATTCATTGGAACGAAATCATACAGTGGATGAAAAGCCTGTATGCATGTTAACGAACATTGATCATTTACCTGGTGCAGTTTTAAGCACACTCCAATAGACGCGGTATTGATGACAATGGCCTTGCAAAAAGCTGGGTTTCGTATTGTATGAAACGCTAGTTGGAAAAGTAAATATCAGACACCGAATGATGTTTTGACTAGAGATTTGCTGATGCAAAATTCTGACTGCCAATTGCTATTTGTTGTGTGCTAGCAGTTTGGTTTGGGATTTTTATTTAGCGACTAATAAAAATAAACATACCTATTTATGTAAAATTTTTGCCGACGTTACTTATATTTATTAATACATTCTAAGTTATATATCATATTATTTTCACAGAATTTCAAATATCTTTTATGTTACCCTTATCTATTGGATCATGACACTATGTTTTGGAAATACCTATATTAAAAAAATAAACAAATTATAATAAAATAATGACGAATATATAAAAAGATACAATAATTGCTTATTATTACAAATCTTGTTTTTATATTCCCAGAATGTGCTGCGGTTGCAGGTTACGGAATGATATTTATCTTACCGACGCCTGTCCAAGCCGTTCCATTTTCCATTGACTCCGATCGCGTTATCTTTATCCTAGTACAGTTTAACTTAATATGCCGTTACGAAGTAGGTTAAAGAGATCATCTAGCGTTGTCTTAAGAATGGGGTTGTTTTTGATCTTGTTCAGAGTATGTTTGTGTTTCAAAGTTTAGTTTTTACTCTCTCTGAGAGTGCTAGGATTTGGATCATTCCAAAACCCAGCCCCCTTAGATCCATCCAAATGTATATGATACAGAAAAGCCTGCATGTTAACGAACATTGATCATTTACCTGGTGCAGTTTTAAGCACACTCCAATAAAAACGGTATTGATGACAATGGCCTTTTAAAAAGCTGATTTGTATCGTATGAAACGCTACTTGGAAAAGTAAATATCAGACACCAAATGATGGTATTTTGACGAGGGATTTGCTAACGTGAAATTCTGGCTGCACGTTGCTATTTCAGAAATATAGTAGGGAGTTTTTATGCAGTGCCTCTAAAAGATATTTATGAAAATTATTCTGTGATGGGGAGTAAAACGATTTAAGGTATATCTGTATTTCAGATTACATCACAATATTTTCAGTGAATTTCGAAATTCTTTAATGTTTTTCTTATCTATTTGTTCAAACGCCTATAGCGTTATATTGTTTTGTAAACCTCGTGGGCTAAGTTGTAAGCTGTATGTACAATAAAATAAAATAAAATATGTCAAAAAAATATCACATCTCGTAAATTTAAAAGTTGTTACTTTTGGGAACTTATAGAATAAGAAAAGAAAAACAATACATGACTTATATTAAAATAAAAAACAAATTATAAACGAAAAATAAATAATCAATACAAAGATGTACACTTATTATAACTAACCCCTTTTATATAATTACAAAATGTGCAGCGGTTGCCGGTTACGGTATGATACTCAGCTTACCAATTCCAAGACGTTTCAATTTACATTTACTCGGATCGCGTTATCTTTATCCTGCTAGTACAGTTTAATTTAATATGTCATTACGAAGTAGGTTAAAGAGAATATCAAGCGTTGTCTTGGGAATACCGTTGTTTTCGGAGAGAGTATGTGGACCGGTTCAGACAAAACTTGTTATTCAGATTTCAGTGTCTTTTTCTGGGGGTGCTGGGTTTTGGATCATAATAATACACATATTTGATTTTTCTGTGCTCTGTGCATATTTTCGTTACTTTAAGTTTAGATATTCATTATAACCAAAAAATATTTTGGCCAAGGAAAACATCACGAGCTATCGGGATGGACTATGGCATTAAATCCTTCTTATTCTGAGATATCGATGTATGCATAAATATCCATATGCCTAATCACGATTACGGCAGTTACGGTATGATATTCAGCTCACCAAAGTCAATGTTCAATTCCGTTCCGTTCCATTTTCCATTTACTCGTAGCGCGTTATCTTCATCCTGCTAGTACAGTTTAATTTAATATGCCGTTGCGAAGTAGGTTAAAGAGAACATCGAGCGTTGTCTTGGGAACGGGGTTGTTTTCGGGGATAGTATGTGGACTCAGACTATATTTGTAATTCAGACTTCAGTGTCTGACTATTTCTGGGGAGGTTGGTTTTTGGATCATAATAATACACATATTTGATTTTTCTATGTTCTGTGCATATTTTCATTACTTTTAGTTTAGATATTCATTATAACCAAAAATAATTTTGGCCAAGGAAAACATCACGTGCAAGACTATCCTGATGGACTATGGCATTAAATCCTTCTTATTCTGAGATATCGATGTATGCCTAAATATCTAAATATGCCTAATCACGATTTAATAAAGATTAAAAACAACAACAATAAAAAGTGGTAGGATTGTTTGTTTACTATTATAACAAAGCTCGTTATTATATTCACAGAATGTACGGCGGTTATGGTATATTCAGCTTACCAACGCCTGTTCAATTCCGTTCCGTTCCATTTTCCATTTACTCGTACCGCGTTATCTTCATCCTGCTAGTACAGTTTAATTTAATATGCCGTTGCGAAGTAGGTTAAAGAGAACATCGAGCATTGTCTTTGGGACGGGGATGTTTTCGGAGAGATGAAGAAATTCGTGTAGTTCGACCGGGGAGGTACTCTTCCACCACTGCCATCCTCATAATCCTCTGTGAATGAAATTTGGTTTTGGAAAAACATGGTTGCCGATTATTCTTACACGAGACGAACATCTTAGTCGTCGGACATAAGAAGCATAGTATTTCTCGGTTAACCACAGATGTTACAATCGTACTTGGGGTTTATGGTTGGGGTAAATGTCCACCATTTCACTCTACATTGATACTATAAAAAAGCTTTTGCAGAATATCTAGTGCCAAACATTCCAATGTATGGTAAAGGTATTTCAGACGGGCAGATTAATTCGATTATTGATACGGCGAAGCAAAACATCGGGAAATTATCTGAGTGGTTTTCAGAAATCGTATGAATACTCAGGGGAATATCAACTGATATATTTTTAAAGGAGCGCTTGCAAATATTGCTTTATCTGAAAAGGCATTAATATGCCATTCAAGTAATTGAGGTTTACAAGCATTATGGCGCACTACTAGTTTGTCATTTATGAGAACACCCCTTATATTTGATCAATTTAATTGGTTCTCTTCCCTCACGCTTGTGATGAATAAGAAATAGCATGGCGTACAATGCATATGTAATCATGTGAAGTTTTTAGTGTAAACAAAATATCTTGTAATTGGAAACATGTTGACGTTGTCAGTTTGGCTCTAGAGTGCTTTTCATCTTGAATAATTACTATGTGTACATGATACGAGGAAGAATTATGCTATCAATCCATAATTGGCTGTGAATGGTTTGATAAGGTCTAAAGTTTAATATATCAATTACATTTAACCAAACCATTTAGGAATTTAAAGCATCAATTCGTTTATTAATTAGTAATTAATAATCGTGTAGTAGCGATGATACCGGAGAGGTATCACCGTTGTCAATACTTTTGTTGAGGTCTTTGAAAAGCGTAGCTAGCTACACTTACACACGAGTATATAAATACAACACACACACATACACATATCTTAGTCCTTAGAGGTGGCAATACTTTTGTAAGCAGCCTTAGGTACGAGTCAATCGTTCTTGAGGTTGATTATAAATGTCCATGAAGGGGAGCAAGTGATTATTTACGATAAGGTGGGCTGCAAGGTTGTTTCATAAAAACAAAATTAGCTGGCAGTCTCCTTGTTAATTTGATAATAACTATGTTACCATAAATACCACCGATATTCAATTGGATAATCCTTCCTCATAATCCTCCGTGAACATGTGATATGATTTAATCGTACTGGGATTTAGGGATTTAGGGATTGATTACTTAAGTCCATAGGCGGCAGTCTTTTCTTACAATTAGGTGGCCTGCATGCTCTTTTGTTACTTTTATACGATAAAAAAATGGATGTTTTTTGAGAATGAATACAGCTTTGCCAGCCATGAAAATGAACTTAAAATGTCTTATAATTTCAGGAAGACCATAAGACCTGCCAGTTACTTATAGTTTGCAATAAAAATATGAAGTCATTATTCGATTAAAAACCGTCTTAGGTATGTCTCAAGTTGGTCCAACTTAACTTTCACATATGTGGTACAATAATTAAATGGCTTAAGTAGTCAACGTGAACAAACATCTTGATATGGGATTTTTTTTAGTTTATTATTTATGGTATGGTATGATATTTATGGTAAATATATAAATGTATGTAGAAAGACAACGCACGAGTTAACCCTAAAATTCTATCGGAGTCTATAAAATGGTCCTGAATACGCTGAACTGAATCGACAAAACAAATGGATCGACCCTTACCGATACTTAACCCTTAAGTGTATTCAGCGCGAATAAGTTCGGCTCAAATCTGCCCGAGCCTAGATTAAGCCGGCTCAAGTGACTTGGCCCGAGTTAGGCTCCAGTCGGGTGGCCATCAAGGTTTCAGTTGTAAGATCATGTAAGCCAAGCCTTATAACTTCTGAAATAACTTATTTGAGGAAGTTGCAACACATGTTAAATGATATTTTTCCCTTTTAACTCACAAAAGATGCAAATATACCGGGTCAAATATGTTTAATCGCATCAAACATGATTTTAGTAGTCTGATAAATTAGACGTAATTATTTTTTTTTTATGTATCACGTAACATAATTTATGGATGGATGCCATCCATGGACCTAAAATTATCTCCTTGAATAATTTGTATATTACAGAAAGTTAGGTTTATTGTAATAAACAAAATGAAGATAGTAACGAAGAATGACTTTTATATCTCAAAAATAATAATTTATATGTATTTAAAGTACAGACTATCCATTTAATTGGCTATAGCGGTGTCTACGAAATTTTGGTGTGGTTATAAACCAAGTGATATAGTGAGTAAAGCCTGAATTGTCTAGGATTCAACCAAAGGTGTTTGGATCCGTCTACGTCTTAAGATATTATCTCGCAAATGTAATAAAAAGGTAGTTTTTTACGTTTTCGGAGAGGCACTCTCCAAGGTCGACTTGAGATTAACTGGATTAGACTTAGAAGAAAAACCTTATGAAGAACAGTATTATTAAGGACGAGAGACGTTCTTATGACTGTAACAAATTGTAACAAAGGCTGTTATAAATGAATGAATTGATAAAGAAATAAATTGTCAAGTTATTTGTTGGCTTTTAGTGTTATTTTTATATATGTAAAAAAACGAAATAATTATATTAAACGTTAAGAGGTGTAAACATTGTGTAAATTTTTTGTAATTTTCAATGATTAGAATAGAAGGTGAAATTTTATAGGAATTTTCGACCGTCTAATTTATTTGTTTAACCGAACACATGTTTACATTGACTTGGTTCTAAGTTTTACTTTGCCAGCCTTATCTTGTAAGTAAAAAGTAAGAGTAGCACATTTGTTTTACTTTGCGGTTGTTATTATAAACGTCAGAACTAATTTTTGACCCAATGTTGGAAGCAGTTCCCCGTTCATAATGAGAAGTATTACAAAGATTTCATATGCGTTTCAGATTTTTTGACTACCTATTAGTTTTGTAGGTTTATTCCCGGAGTTTAAAACAATTAAATATTAATACGCATATAGTTTTGAAAAGTCAGAGGAGGAGGTCTGGGATTCAAACTTAGATCCCCAGCATGAGAGGTCGAATTCGTAAATAGGCTTTCATTTCTATTACCATATTATGTATACTAAATTATGTACTTGTCTTATGTAACTACACGAATATGTAATTTGGTAATACTGGAACTAACTTACCGTTACATACAAAGCGATGGGGTGCGCTGCAATAATCTTTATTACATATTCTCGGGTCTAGTCTCAGATGTAACTATTCGAAATTAAACCAGAACAGAGCTAACCCTTGTACATAATTTGGTACAAGGGCTTCTGTTGAATTTGTCTGCCTCAATTACGGGGAGGGTTGATTATAGTTTCAAAGTGACATTTCTGTCCTCTGCCTCGACATCCAATAAGTTCCCTCTATTAATGACACTTCGAAATGGCATCCCTGGATCGGAAAACCTCATCGGTAACAACGATGTGACTAGTCTTATAGGCAAAAAGATCTGCCTTAAAAAGTGTGGGTTTGTTTGTATTGAAAAAGCTAAAATTACAAAATTTGAAATGAAGCTTACTTCAAGATATAGAGTAAGGCCACCAAAGAGTGCGCATTACCAAAGAGTACGCAATGCTTTGTATGGGCAGTAAATTTGGACGT
>DWNR01005724.1:0-10002 GCA_018250455.1 Polygonus leo
AAAATACAAGATTTATGGTAGAAATTTAAATTTGATAATGGTAACACAATCGGGATTCGAAACATTTTTCGTGTTACTTTTTGCCGTTTCGTAGCCGTAATTTTACGAAATTTTGTACGAAAATGGAAATTATGTAAAAAATTAAATGTTTGCACATCTGTAATTATATTTTGACAATGACATTTGTTTGTTTACATTTTGGGCACCTAATTATTATGAATCGAGCTATAGATAAGTACATTTTCCTCAGCACTTGAGTTGGGACCCTCAACCACCACGTTTTTGACCAATATGGAACCTTATAATAGAGTTGCATGTAAAATAAAAAAAAAATGCTTTTTAAGCTCACGCTACACTTGTTTAATGAATTTATTATATGTAACTAGATTTGTTCATAATCATTCATTATTAAAAAGCGAAAGTGACTGAAGATGACCGCAGTGGTCACAGTACCAGTCTAACATGCATATGGCCCTGGGTTTGATCCTCGGCTATAAATAAATCTGAATGACGAATTTGGATTCCTGGTATGACTTTTAAATTGCACACGATGAAAATGAGAAATTAATGTAATGACGTCTTTTTGTCCTGTAGCTGTAAATATCAGAAAATACATTTGTAGTCATTAAAAAATGTACAGTACAAAACAGTTTGTGTCATATTTTTCGAGTTCTATACATATTATGGTACATCTTCATTATTTCATTGTAATTTAATTTTAACTGTGTCAAATCATGCACCAATGGAACAACAAACGATTTCTGTGAAACCCCATCGTATTTGTAAAAGTTATTATCTCTACGTCAGTTCCCAGACTGTTAACTACCCAAGTATGTGGTACTCCGGTTATTCATAGAAGTTCGGTTGAAGAAAGTAAACAGGAATGCGTGACCTCTATTTCCCTCGAATTCCTTAGCATTCCGTCCTATTTGTATCCACTCATAACTTTCAGATGGCCTTTGGGGCCTTGTATCACCGTCAGCATCAATCGTGGAACAAGTAACGAGGTTATTAGGGACAAGTTGTGCCCGCGGCTCCACCTATGTTATTCCTAAGAATTGTATCCCTTATGAACTACATTTCTCTGGGATAGATGTGGAAAAGTAGCTAATACATTTCGAAATCCATGCCCAAGGTCTAACATATTTCTTTTATCTATAAACTACCTACCTTTCAGGTCAATTTAGTGGTATCTAGTCGTTTTTAAATAACTCAAAAGTTATACAGGATGGAAAAAACGAACAGGACGATGGATTGTACAAAGACTATCAAATATACCTTAAATGAAATGAAACATATCATTATTTTTAAGAAGTTAGAAAGTAAGCAGGGAATGGTTTTCAAAAACGAATAGAAAGGACTACTTCAATTTACGTGCATTACAGATCAATCTTTGAAGAATCTCTGTAAAAATGAAATTGGACTAGTCCTCCACAGAACAGCAATAGAAGCGGCTTATCCTATATAATATAATCTGACATTTTATCATTCTCGTTGTATGATTCTGGTCACTTAAAATTATAGTCGACGATATAAAATCTGTTTTTAAAAACATGTTTATCTACTAATTTATCGTACCTCCCTCTTTACTCGTAAAAAGTGAGACTCTTGGCTAAAATTGACCTTTATTACTCAGCCGTAATTCAAATATATTATGGTGTACAATTCAAAAACATAATGTTTACAGAATGGGCTTTTCATGATTAATGTAACATTTACGAGAAATAAAATTGTTTGCAGGATTCTGTATAAATGGCATGATTAATAAGGTTTGTAGGTAACCTCGTTATGATTTTGCAATCGTTTCATGGAATAAACGGTACTTTGGACGATGTAATTTAGTAATTTACAAACATTCATGAAATGAGTTCTTCGAATAATGCACTATTATGGTAGCTAGCTTTCCGCTCGCTACTTCGTTGGCATTGGTACCTACGTGAAAATGAAATATAAACGAACTATATTTAACTGGCTTTTCGCTATGGTGCATACGCCGTAAATTCTTTTATGCTGAAACTGAAGCAAAAATAAGTAAAAATGTTTACAAATATAAATTTATAAACACATATAATTTATAGGTTTTGAATGAATTAGATATAGGTCGTTAGATATTTTAAGGTGGAAAATATCAAACAGGTAATGCTATAACTCTAAAGTTGGCAAATAAACGGATAGGAAATTATGTGATATTTAATATTACAAACCTAAAATACTTATACGTTCTTAAACACCTGTTGTGTTGTGAATTTGCATTTATATTTAATGCTCTTTAATGTAACATTCATAGATTTAATTTTATTTATGCTAATAAAACACAAGATATAAAATCAAATATAATAGAGGGAAACTCAGCGTTATTGCAATTTCAAATATTTATGACTATAAACTTGTCATAATTGGGTAAAATTTGATTGTCTCTGACGGGAGCCTTCCAAGCGTCTTCTCTGTTCTCCTGCAGAAATAGCTGAACCTCGGAAATCGTACTAATTACGTAATGATTATGCTGCAATTATCTTCAATGGGAATTGTTATTTAATCGATGAAAATGCCACCTATATGAAGTATTGCATAAGATGTGCATAAAATTGCATTTTGTCGTACATTTTGTGCGCTGGGAACTTATTCGCTCAATGTGTGTTGTCTGTGTATAAAACAACTTCACTAATAACCTAGAATGCACTCTGGATTAGAATGGATAAAAAGAACTTGTGAACCAACAGTTAAAACAACTATTTCTAACCTAGAATGCAGTGTAGCCTAGAATGGATAAAAAGACCGCCTAAACCGACTGTTCGCTAAAAAGATTTCTCGGAACAGAAGAAAGACCTTCTCCCAGAGTTAACCGGCCGTAGTCAGCATACCACACTAGATTCCTTTCTATTTATAACACAGCACTTAGGTCGGCTCATTCCGCCTGTCTCGGCTACATTCCCGAATATTTTTATATACAATCTGTGTGACAACCATTTATATGAGATTCCGTTATTATGTGGAGTCTCTAGACTGAAGAAGGACGGCAGAACGTTTTTTAAGAAATATACAATATTTTCGGGAATTGTCATGTTTTCTTTTTGTTTCCATTTATTGCTACAAGGATTAAATAAGTGTAGTGTTCTGTTGAAATAGGAGTATTTTGGTTTAGGGCATAGCCATAGCCAGGAAGTATTTGTTAAACTTTGTACTTATTGCTAAAAATTTTTGAACCGGATTTCAAAAAGGAAAATCCTAACTACGGCTTCCATTTTGAAGGGCAGATATGATGATCACTAACTTTTGGTTCATTCAGTAGGACTTCATTTCCTAAGTACTCCTATAAAACTTACTGTGATTTTGTTCTGATTTATTATTTATTTACATATGCGAAGTTTCTTGAAAATTTCTTCTAAATTTTTACTATGTAATCAAAAGGCGGATATTATGAATCCGATACGATGCGATAATACAAATTACAATACATAGAATTAATTACATTAAAAAATATTTAAAATATTTGCTACGCTTTTCCCGCCAATTGCCCTGATCAGTAGCTCTCGCCCACAGATTACATACAAATGACACACAATTGAATACAACTAATTTTGCTATTCATATCAAATGTATGGATATAACTAAATAAAAATGCGTTTAATTAGTTATAGTTGAAGATTAAAAATATGTGTAGATGTATTTTTAAAGAATGAACAAAACATGGTACCTGCTAATGTAGATGTGATCAAGAAAAACAAACCGATATTTTTCAATCCTTTAAAATCAAAGAATGTGTTTACAGCCCCAACCTTTGCAGTGGTCGTAAAAATTTGCGGAACGGTCATCAACGTGGACATTAGCTGAAACTGAGGTGTGGCTGCTCGAGATCAAAGAAACCAGCCAAAGAACATTGTTGCTCTTGATTTACGATTGAAATTATAGCTCATAATGTTTCTGTGGAATTCGGCTGCAAGCGCCAGGATGGACTGTGTAGACATGCACCGTTGTCAATACATTGATGCGTGTCTATTTTTTGATTTTATTACTGAACAATAGCAGTACTCTCCAATGAGATAATATCCTACCGACGTATATTTTATATTGAGAAAAGAGATATTCTCAAATATTTTGTTTTATTTTTGTGGTTTTGTCTAAAATAATATTTATTTTCTTCAGTAATGGCTAATCTTCAGATAGTACATTCTAAAAGTACTGCGTAACAATTTATTTATCTGTATGTTTCAATACATAATTTTATTTTAGTCAGGCCAGGTATAAATTACATAAATATAGTTATACTGCCAATTTTGTTTCTTGGCAATAGAATTGTTTTAGTCTTACTATTATTGTTATCTATTCAACGCTTACGATATCTAATTAGAACTACAGGCGTCTTCGCTAATTAACATGTACACAGTAACAGTTTATTTACGTCGAATGCGTACTGTAATTGAATTCCAAACGTCTAGACTCAAAGGCTCACACCTTACACCTGACGAGATTCATATCATAACGGCATAGTTTTTAAAGTGGCAGCCCTGACTTATCGCTATGTTGGCAGCGCGCCAAAATGACACGAGCCGGAGGAATGCGCGTTATATCGACATCACACACTGAAATGTTAATGGCAATGTTGAAATTGGAGCATTATTCTGTGGATGGAATGTGGTAAGTCATTTACAGTGCAATAATATTACGCATTGTTTCTCACAGATTATGTATTGACGCGATTGACAGCTGACAGTGGCAGAATGATACGCTTCGATTGTTTTTTTTAAATCATATTTATTTTGGGGTCGATTCGCGTCTACCAAGTCAATGACCCGTAATAATGATGCGTGTCGTCGTTGGAATCGACAGAATTAACCGACATTATGTTTATATTAACAAGTGCGAAGCGTAGAAATCTTAAAATAGAAAAGAATGTGGAGAAATTAGAAAAAATCTCACGATTTATGTGTTGTGTGGCGAGGAATTTAATAGATACTTAAAAAAAGTAAGATAATGTAAATTCGAAAATACTTTATAAATAATTTTAGGCGTATGAAAAACTATTAACTCAAGGGAAAAATCGATTTATATTAAATCGTATTTTTACGTCAATAATTATTTAAGAACTACAGTGCAATACCACGTCTCAAGACGGTAATAAGCCCAAAATTAGTTTTGTTACGAAATATTTATAAAGAATCCCTTTTTACTATTGTGACTTTAAGTACCTTCTTCTCAAGTAACACGAATTAAAAAATAGGTACTCGAAACTTCGGATGAAACTATAGAATTTGATCGTATATTCCAGTGTTTCTTAAACTTTGTTCTGCCGTGGCCCGGTAATTTTCACATTGCCCACTGATTATTTTTTTATTGTTTAATGCGTAGTATGGAGTTGGTGCTTATTTTTTAATAAAGAAGTTCAGGGAAAATACGTAAGATTTATCCTGAGGTCTTGTTCCATTGTAATTCCGTTTCTATATTAATTTTTAAGGTAGTAAGTATTAAAATCCCAGCCTTAAATGCAAATGGCATTAAAAATGACAAAATGACATGACGAAAGGCATTAAAAAGTTATTTCTTGATGAGCTAATTTTGTGTATTCTTAACGACAAGATAACCAAAAAGCTATTGATTGTCTTGTGTATGTGAAATACTTAGAATGCGTCGATTGACAGTTGGTATTATTTTTAAAATAAGGCAGAATAGTTGCGACCCGGTATTTTATATTGATAGCCCGGTACCGGGTCGCGACCCACTAATTGGGAAACACTGGCATATACGTCAATGCATGAAGGCTCAAATGCAGTGGTGGCACTGCAAGTCGGCTAAATAAATATTTTCATGTTTACCTCATTTTCCAACACGAAAAATTAAAAAGAGAAATAGGAGCACCGGATACAACGGTCTACTTTAGTCAGGTATGCAACACACCTGACTGTTCTCACATTTTTCTTTCGTGTACGAGGAGGCTTGCCCTGCGACTTTACATTTGAATCATTTTCCTATGTATGCATAACACCACTAGGTTGTAGAACTTGTAGTTCGAACGAGGTACCACCGCCACCCTCATTATCCTCCGTGAAGCAATGTTTGAGTTTCGGTTTGGAGAGGCGTGGTTGCTGGCTATACTTAAACACGAGATGATCTTAGTCCTCAACGCATCTGCAACGCATCTGTGATCAAAGTTCGTTATGATTTAATTTTCTTTGGGGAAAAATTACTGATGTCCACGAGCGGAAGTGGCCACTTACCATCAGGTGGACTGCACGCTTGTTTGCTACCTTTATACGATAAAAACGTACACACAAGAAAGTAGCAGAATCTACACATGGAGACGTACCACTAACTATACATATTTCCACAATATTTCATTTTTGACATACTTGAAATAAAGGGAGCGTGTAAACAACTGCTACACGGCTGGGAAGGTGTTTTTGCCGTTTATACTTGTATTAGATGCGACCAGTTTAGTCTACAAGAATAGCACTAATACGAATATAGGCACTTATTATTAGGTATTGCGCCCATTTTTACTAATACGCATTAATAGGACTAATTTTCTAATGTGCTAATCGTCCTCATTTGTGTATGACTAACGAATTCTAACCAACTAATTAGACGGCGTGGATTAACAACTAAGTCTGTAAAGTCCTATTCAAATTTGTCACACGTCATCAGGTGGATTGCATGTTCGTTACATGGATTCGATGAATGACACACATAACGCCTGCCAGGTGGTAGAATTCCTATAGTTCAATTAGAGAGGTGTCATCTACACCCTCATAATTTCAGGAGAATTAATGTTTTGTTTCGGATTTTGAGAAGCGAGGCCCCGGCCATACTTACAAGCAATTCGGACATCCTAGTCCTCAGGACTGTATTTGTCGTTTCGTGTCGAGTGATCTGTCAGGTCAGCAGTGACAACTTACTATTAGGTAGCTTGTAGGCCCGTTTGCTGCCTATATAGTATAAATAACAAACGAATGGACGGTGTTGTGTCATATGTATCTGTACACTTATGTATACACGCACAGACACTCCAATCTCGTTTATTTGTAGCGAGGATAGATTACTGCGCAGTAGCGAATGGCGACAAAAGTTATAGAATGGCATGCCGGATGCGGCCGACCCACTTATTGCTCAGGTATGCGGGCACGTGTGATGAAACCTGGCTCTTATCACTCTTTTGGCGCTGGGTCGTGTATAATATTTTAGTGCATATTTAGTTTGCTGAAACCAAGTTGTTTCACCAAACACCCTGGCTGGTGACAGAATTTATTTAATTCGACCGGGAAGATATCACCACCACCCCTATGAACCTCCGTGAAACAATTTTTGGGATTCGGTTTGGAGAGGCCTGGTTGCCGGCTAATCTTACGCAGGAGGCGAACATCTGAATTCTCAGGGATAGCAAAGCATATATGGTCAACGTCACGTACAATTCATTTATATTTAGGGAGAATTACAAATGATCATGGGCGGCAGTGAGTACTTACCATCAGGTGGACTGCAAGCGTTTCTACTATAAAAAGGTTTTTTAATGGATGACAATGTACCCATGTTGGGATGTCCGACAAATAGTTTTATTTTGCCTTTACTAGATGGTGTTGTACCAATGCATACATTTGACATAATGAAGTTATAGAATGACATGTCAGATGCGGGCGACCCACTTATTAATCAGGTATGCGGGCACGTGTGATGAAACCTGGCTCTTATCACTCTTTTGGCGCTGGGACAAATATGTTATCTTCATCTAGCGGCTATAGTCTTCGTGTATAATATTTTAGTGCATATTTAGTTTGCTAAAACGAAGTTGTGTTAGCAAACATCATGACTGGATATAGAATTTGTTTAATTCGACCGGGAAGATATCACAACCACCCCCATAAACCTCCGTGAAACAATTTTTGGGATTCGGTTTGGAGAGGCCTGGTTGCCGTATAATCTTACGCTGGAGGCGAATGTCTTAGTCCTGAGTGATAGCAACGCATCTGTGGTCAGCGTTAGGTACCTACTATTCATTTATATTTAGGGCTGATTACAAATGGCCATGGGCGGCAGTAACTACATACCATTAGGTGGACTGCAAGCTCGTTTATACTATAAAAAGGTTCTTCAATGGATGACTTTGTTGGGATGTCATATAAATAGTTTTATCTAGCCTTTATCATATGGCGTTATATCAATGCATCATCATCATCATCATCATCATCATCATCATCATCATCAGCCTGTAGTCGTCCACAGCTGGATACGCCTCTCCCATGGTACGCAACAAAACTCGATCCTTGGCTTCCCTTTTCCAACCACTGCCACTGATCAATGCATATGTTTGAGATAATAAAGTTATAGAATGGCATGCTGGATGCAAACTGGACCCACATATTGCTCAGGTATGCGGGCACGTGTAATGAAACCTGGCTCTTATCACTCTTTTGGCGCTGGGACAAATATGTTATCTTCATCTAGCGGCTATAGACTTCGAGTTCTCACAATATGCACTATTCATAGTCAATTGGTTTCTGTCTGCGATTGCGTTTTACCAAACACCGTAGCTGAGTACAGCTCTCGCGTAGTTCGACCGGGAATTACACCAGCTTCCGTTTAGCATTTTTTGTGTTTTGGTTTTGGAGGCAACCATCTTAGTCCTCAGGGCAGGGGCATGCACAATTTCGGGTACCTGTATTTATATTTATCTATGTATCTAGAGATGCGGATGTCATTTGCCGTGTAACTGTTTGTATTTTCTTCTGAAATTATTAAATAATGTGCAAGTAAGAAATACATGTATTCTCATTCAAATCCTAATAAATAGTTCTGTGACATACGGGTACATAGTACGGGTACATAGTAGTGTACATACAGGTGGACAGCGGAAAGGTCAAAAAGGTAAACTGTATTGTAAATAACAAAAAAATGAAAAACATACCCAGAATCACTACTTATACAGTTTTACGGAAAATTACGTCGTAACTCAGCGAAGAAAACATCTCATTAAACTGAATGTTTTGTTATTATTAATAACTGCAATTGTTTACGCGAGACGGCGCCAACATTTTTGTACCCGACATATTCATCACTCTATATTCGGAGTGGAGAAGTGTGCACAGTGTTTTGAAGTATCTGTTTAAAGAAAGGTTGAATATTATCTTTAATTTTTAATACATATAAAGGGTGATTGGTGGGTCGACTATCATTTGAGGGCATAATATCATAGGTATTGTAAGTTTATCGACAAAATCACCAATAAGATGAAAAAAAAATTAATACTTGAAAAATATTTATACATCTGTCAATTTTTTATATCTAAATCTTTAGACACGGAAAAACTATTTATTAGTAACAAAAATTCTACTCCATCTAGTAATTACTAGTAGTTAAAAAATAATGCGAAGTTTATTTAAAATGTTAGTAGGTACCTAGTACAGATAACTTGTATACTAGTTATCAAAGTAGCGATAAATATGTAAAGTTCACTCATGAGGACATTTCAAGTAAATAAAAATTCACTTTGTAGCATATATCCATATCACAACTGTATGTCACAAATGGAAGTAAACATTTTAACGACATATTTCTATATCGAAATCAATTTTTTTACTCCTCTAAAGGACTTTCATACGTGAAGTCTCGTGTTGATTATCTATGCCCTTTCAAATTCTTATAATATTTTATCTGTTTAAACGATTCTGTGGAAGTGTAACTGTCATTAATTCGTCACGTAATCATTCCCGCGTACAGTATTTACAATTACATTAATTATTATCCAGCACTGTTTCACGTGAGCTGTCGACTGTACATGGGAGATTGTTCAAAATATTTTCGTACTAGGGGTGTTTACTAACATTTATAAACTGCGTAAAGTTTTGTCTATGGTCTATGTAGAATGTTTTGTTTTTACTGTATTTCGTAGGATCAAAACGTGTGACCACAAGAGGTCTTTTTTTTTTATACCCGCCGTCCTAGGGGCCAGACGACGGGTTATGTGGGACTCCAACCCACTAAAAAACCGACGGTGTTCCACCTCGCCACCGTATG
>DWNR01005725.1:0-10001 GCA_018250455.1 Polygonus leo
AATTTCAAGTTTGTAGGTACAGTAGTTTCGGCTGTGCGTTGATATGTCAGTCAGTTAATCAGTTTTGCCTTTTATATTATATCTATAAATAGTCGACATATCAAAAAGTGACTTTAAAGAAAGACCTACACTTCCTAATAAGCTATATTGCTTCGTTCCACGATGCTCCATAATCCCTACAAAGCTCTACTATAAACGTCCGGCGGCGAAGAAACTACATTGTAACTACTGAAATATCCCTCGTTATAAATTTTCCGAACCTAACATAGCAATATTTAATGGGTATACTGTGAATATATTGCGAATTTATTGCGGTTTTTCATGTGACACGCACGCAATGCTCCACCAACCTCTAACTCAACTTGATGTTATAGATATTTGGTGTATTTTATTATTTTTGCGTTGTTGTTTAATAGGAGAATAGTTTAAATGAAGAATACAATTGCCTTTTCCAAGCGTTACATATTTTCGGTTGAATTTTTATTCTTTTTAGAATTATGAAGTTTTTTTTTCAATTTCATTTTAACTAATAGCATTGGTACTTTATAAACTACTTATTATTTCTCTGGTCTTCCGATTCCATCATGAATAGTTATCAGAATGATGAATTTACATTCCTTTCTAGTTTTGATTGTCAGTGTACACGTCTTTGTGTACACTGACAATCAAAACTCTGTATGAACGTGGTAACCACAAAACGAGGGTATTCTCGATTTAGGGCCATGGATCTATAAAAAGTATTTATTTATCTGAAGTTCTTACCCGTGACGGAATTATGTAGTGAGCTGGCATCCACAGCAGAGTTATCCGGCTCGGAATGTGTTTGACTGTGCTGTCTTCTTGGTGCCAGGTGATGCGTGGAGTGCGGGCCGCCCATACCACAGTCGTTTCCACCTTCCGACCGCCTACAGATCACAAGTCAGAGGCAAGTCAACATAAATGTGTATAGATTGATTCAGTTGTTTTAGAGTGAAGTTTGTATGTTTGTATGAAATGTGTTAGTTTGTCATCTCCTTGAAAATTTTAAAACTTTTTGATTGATACGAGTAAGTCCTGCAGTTAATTATTACTGATTTGTTATTTATCTATCTTTATTGGATTGAGAGGAATGTGAGTGATGTATGTTTCTTCGTGTGATTTTCGTGTGAATAATTCTAATTTGTATCTGGAAATTAAATTTCGGATATTCATTTTAACTCTATCACGCTCATCTCTCCTGACCTATTCGTGTTTATCAAACAAGCTTATTTCTTCTTGTCTTGTATGTGTCTATTTGATTTAAGTTTACTTATACCATGATATTTTGTTTATGATGTATTTTTGTGTCTTATGTGATCTGTATTTTTGTTTTCGTTACATTTACAGACTTTACCTGTTATTATTCTCACCTTTACTTAAATCGAAACAGTCATTATAGTTTCATAAATCGGATACCTTTAATGTTAGGTAGCTTTATGAGATCAAACGTTCATCTGAATGTACCACACTGTCGTGTAACTCGTAAGATGTCCCTTACTTGAAGGGTGTTACGCAAGGGTGCCTTTCTCCAGTCATGATACTAAGATAGATTTAATAGTTAGGAATTATCCAATTGACATAGAAAGTTATTTTTTATATATTTGAAGTAGTAACCAAAAAATTTCAGAAAAAATCTTACCTTACAACAACATCTTTAACGATCAAAATACTATTAACTATGTAGTAAATATACAAAATTTAAGTACTGATGTACTGATAGAAGAATTTTGAAAGAAGAAGAACTATTTAATAGATATTAAAATAATATACTTTAGAGATAGTGATGTTAGAAATACAAAGTCGTACATGGTGTTAATGCAAAAGTTAAAGATAAAATATTTAAATGTATATTTAAAAACCAAGGCAAATTTTGCTTTATAATCAAATTTTATATACGTATTTAGAAATAAGATACCAGAAAACGACATAATGCGTTTAATACTTAACGAATACAACCGTAAATGTGAATGTGTGAAACAGATAAGAATCCAATCAGTAATTGTGTGAGTGACAAGAAATCACAGGTGCAGTAGTCTGTTAATGTATTGCGAACTCAATATCTTAAGTAGGTGAACACGTGTAAAAGCTACTTAAATAAACACGTGATATTATGTCGGTACATCGATACAAAGGCACTAAATCTAACTACGCAGCTATTCACAAGCTAAGCCATTCGCGAAACGTCTAGTTGACTTACTGTTTCCACAACCGTCTCCTAACAGATGCAAGAAAGTAACAAAAAATAAAAATTAAAAAACAATTATGGCGATGACAATTTTGGATTATCGCTAACGATCGCCAATTCAGTATGTGATGGTAAACGATCTATGAATGCCACCGATGCTGATGACGAAACAAATTAAACAGCTCTCATGCTTTAAACAAAATAATTATGAATGAATCTTTGTATGAATCTAGCAATTGTGTTATCATTGATCTAAATCTTACAGAATTCTGTGCTTATTTCTTAAAGTTTGCTTCTATTCTAACGCTATCTTGAACAATGATACAATTCGAAACACCTTAAATTTATCTACAATAATTTGACTCTATTCTTTTCCAGTGAATCGAATATCACTTCTAATTTGATTTGTATTGGAAAAATGCTCAAATGAAATATAATGAACTTTTAAACGTTATAATATATGTATATTAAAGAATTTTGTTTGCAAATTGTAATTGAAACTTTAATTATAACGCCTCATATTTTATTGTAGTTGTATAATATACAACATTAATAAGTACTTACCGCCTGGTGTTTGCTGTACGCCTAGTTCCTGCAGACGTGGTGCGGGGACGTAAGCTGTGTACATCTGAAGGCACATCTCGCATTTCCGGTAAGAAAGCATCGTCTGTTGTAGATGGTGCTATATATAGAAAACATGTTGTTATGTATAATTCCACCTTTGATTAATAATTGGCTCATTTTATCATGTAACAGATTATCAGTTTCAAATAGACTAAATTAAGTTTAACATTCTAAAATTATTACCTTTCTTTTCATCACTTGGCTCAGTTCTATTGCTATCAGAAGATCTTTGTCTAGCTGGTGTAACTGGTGCTGGAGGTCTAACTACTGTCACATCGGGACCTGCTGCACTGCCGGCTGATGAAGTTGATATGGAATCGGCTTCTGGTTCCTTCTCGACACCTACTTCAGGCCCTGACTGAGGAAGCTCATCCTAAAGAATTAGTAAGGATATTAAAAAAAACTACCTGACTGCAAATTAATAAATCATGCTAGACTGCGTACTTGTTATAATTATGCCTTAAAAATCGGCTTTCAATAGCTTTAAAATCTTTACGTTATGTTACTGTACAAAGCAAATAAAATGGGAAATATAAGGTCACTTTTTCCTTCAAAACATGCTTAATTACAGGGCTTTCATCCAGAACATAGATTGTAACAACATATTTTGAAGGTGCACATTGGTGACACTCCATAGCTGGAAAGCGCTTACAAAATAAATTTTCGGGTAAACGTCAATTACATTCGCTAATTCTTAAATTTTAGCTAGCGAATTGTTACAAATGAAAATTGACAAATGACAGCAAGCTTACGTGTACACTTATTTAAAGGGTGCAATATGACATAAATGATTTAAAACAAGCAAAACTGAACAGTACATATAAATGGTGCTGTCTCACGCGACACCAAGCGTTATCTGTAACTTTTTATTTTGCAAGTTTATATATGTAATATTGATTTTATGTGTGTAATTGATTTTAATGCACTTCACGTTATTTAAGATATTGTAATTATTATTTTTTTATAAGCCAATTGTATAAAATATTTTTAGATAACCACGCGTTTTACTGCCCAAATCGCTTTTTTGATTGAAGTAATTATATAAAAAAATATTTATAATAGAAAATAATTAAAAAGCTTTTACTTGGTTAGGTTATTGTTTGTATCTTATTGATTACATATTTACTTCATTAATTGTTTCTTCATTTAACAACATATAACACGAGGCTGTACAAGCATATTAATACTTAAAGAAAGATCTGCGGCCCAAAAACTATGTCTTGGCGTACACCAAACGTGAATTACAATGAAATGCATAAAATGCAACAAAAAATTGCAATGCAATAAAATGCAAGTATTCACTAATATTTTAATAAGTATTAATAGTTAAATGAAGAACCTGTTGATCGGGACAGCTATCCGCACAGTTAGATCTAACTAGAGTGCTTACGTCGGAGGGCTGAGTGCGTTCGTCCTCCTCCTGTACTGGGCGCACGACGAAGCGCGCGGCGCCTGTGTCGCTGTCCGACAGCACCTGTCGCGGCACCACGTTTAGCGGCACATCCAGTTGGTTCGTGCTGTCGCGCGTCATTCGGAGCATGACTTTTAAATAAAGTTTCAAGGATTGCGAACATTTTAATACCGCACTCGGTATGTATATCTCCATCTAAATAAATTTGAAACTTTGTTAAAACCTTATCGGATGGTTATATTGTCCATGATAGGTTTATACAGCTTTTACAATTAATTATAGTAACACAAAACGATCACTGTTAGATGACAATGAACGATATTCGTCTGTATTTATTTGTTATTAGTAGACATCATTACATTGTTTTTAATTGGTACAACATACAATATTGAAGTGAATTTTAGATAAATCTAACTCAAGCATTTGAACGTACAAAAACGAAAGAAATTTGCTAGGGTTAATTGACATTTATCGCAACGTATTTTGTTCTACTAACACATAGTTTCACCTACAAGACACAACAATTTCTAAAGGAAATTAGAAATCGATTTAAAAAGACAAATATTTTCTTTTATATTAGACACATTATGGAGAAAGATGGTCCATAAGATAGAGATATAGATGTATTAAAACTAAGACATTTTAAAGTTAGTACCTCCGAATGACGCCAACACACAAATACGCAAAAAGCACAAACGAAACATCAGAATTTTACAAATCATATATTGAAAATTCTGACGATCCGACAACACAACACATGGAATGAAAACAATAAGAATAAAATCTAATCTAATATAACACTGAAGTTAACGACATGCTAAAATAGCAAACAAAAATGCTGCATTAGTACGAGATATTGGAAGGCAAATTAGTTGCACATTAAATGTTTCACAAAACAAAAGACAATTAACATTTACAAAATGCTTGATTTGTATTCATTTTTATAATAGAATAGGATACAGTAACACATAAATATTCTAGTAATCAACCAGTACGAGCATAAATGTTCCTTTTCAAATTTTACATGTTTTATCTATAGCAAAATTAAAACGTTTGATTAGCCTTCTATCTATGACATATATTGGATATTTCCATCTATTGTAACGTTGAATTCAAAGCATTTACCTACATAAATACCTCTCTCACCTCAGACCTATCACTAGCAGTCCTCAGCCGAGATCCACCTGCTTGGAATGTCGGGGGTGGAGGTCCCAGAGTATCAGTGGAACCTCGATTTACTAAAGATGGATGAGTTGCCATGAATCGGTGAATCACAGCTAGATGATTCATGGTTTGTTCTGCTACGTCTTCTAGCTTCCTTAACCTAAATTCTACACTCTGAAAAATATTTTATTTTCAAATTCATATAACTCAGTTGAGAGTAATAATTATAATTGTTAATATAATACTAATGTATGAGTTCTAATACATTTTAAACTATTATTGTTAATGGATGGCAACTTTTCACAACAAATGGCAAATGTTGGATTTAAAAATTTAAGTAAAAAAATGTAAAATTTTAATTGTAAGTAATAAAAGTCATTTAATCTCTTTTCTATCTATTATACCAAGTCTTGAAAAAGGAATCCTGATGTAGTTTCTTAAATAAGCTCACCTGTACAGATTGTATTTGGCAAATAGCTTTTTGATTTAAGTCTTCCATTTTGGTCGTGATATGTTCTACTCTATCCGTAGTATTTCTCACTCTCTCTTCAATTGAATTGGATAACTTAACTTCCTGGAAAAAATATTCGCCTTTGTTGAAGAAATAAGTGTCACGTCATTATAAGTCTTTTGCTCTCGCGAAATAACAAAGGATGGAAATGATTACGTGATTACGAGGAAAAATGTCAAGCACAAGAAAATGGACGACAATCAACTTTGTGATTGCGTGAACGTCTGGCAAATTGACATTTAATAAGTTTTGTGATTTTATATCAAATCTCATTTATAAGTGAGAATCTTTAAATGCAATTTTTAAATCTTACTTGTTTACTGATTTTTTGAGACTGATTGAACGAAATTCAGCATACATGACGCGCAGATTATGACTGTAGGACTAGAATTACTAATTGCTTAGAAAAACTTACTTGTTCCCTAAAATACCCTTCAACGCACTCCTCTTCAAAATCATATAGTCGCTCCAATTCCTCTTTCTCCAAAAATAACTTTAAACCATTGTCGTATTGGAACCTCTTGTGTGATACATTTCTCGTTACCCATTTACACGTTGCGTATATATGACAAAATATTATCAACGGTGGCGGTAACACTGGTTTCTGCTCATACTCCATTACCACAGTGAATCGTTGAAACATCCAAACCTAATGTGCGGGGAAAATATTTCATTGTAGTTTGCTTTTCGTACTCCACATTAATATAAGTACTTTCATTATAGATTTTTTCAAAAGCTACATAATATATTCATTTAAGTCTAAAAGGTAGTATTTTTATCGTTATAACGTATAATACTAGATCACAGTTTAAAGGTTATTTTATTGGCAAATAATAAAGCATAAAAATTGCAAATCATGCAGAAGTTCGCTCTAGAATCTATTTGATAATGAACCAAATTTTGTAATGATTGTCTAAATTACGAACTGTAACTATTGTAACTTGTAACTATATTACACTGTATAACTACTAGGTGGCAAAACTTGCATAGTTTAATCGGGGACATATCAACGTTACCTTCAGAATCCGTCGTGAAGCATTTGTTGCGTTTCAGTTTAGGAACGTGTGGATGATCATGCTTATTCTTAGGAGTAGCAATGCATCTAATGACATTCTCAGGTATGATATTTTCGTACTTGGGTGATTAAATATCCACAAGCTGCAGTAACAACTATCAGGTGGGCTACATGCTCATTTTCTATTTTTACTGACTGATAGAAAGAAAACAACTGCCATTGCTTATTATATAATTTTATGGCGAATGCTATGCGCTCTAAAAAACTCTGAACTTGATATTTTGAATGGCCGAATGCCAGAAATACGTCAAATGTAATGATATCCTAAATGATAACATATAATTAACTTGAGAAGATTCTAAAGCGAACAAACTAAAAATAACAAAAGCGAAAATAAAAAAGAATAACCTGATGCGAGACTTCATTGACTTCGTTAAATATATTATTAAAGACCGCGATGAGGAGGTTTATGAGCAGGATGTTGGCGACGAGGAGGTATATCGTCATCGCGATGGGCGTGATCCATCTGCCCGTGACGCACTTGGGGTCGTCGATACCGGTCCCGCAAAGGGGATCGATATCGTTTGCGAACACCTCACCGTACAACATGAAGTACGGTTGATAGAATATCTACGGACAATGGTGGGTCAAATTATAGACGCAAATCATAAAACTAATGTAAATGGTTTAAAAATAAAAGAAACAAATATAAGTACATAAACAAAACAATAGAACGATAAAACAGTTATTTGTAATAACGTTTTCATAAAATAATAAGTTCACATGACTAAAGAATGAAAAATTGGGACGACAAATGAAGTACTTATTTATAACAAAAAAAGAAAAATTCTTTGTTCGAGGCAAAGGTGTAAGGAAAAGTGTAACTTGTTATGGAATATAGGTTATCGTTTGATGTTGAAAAAGGCGTGTAACCCATAATAACTTCCCATGAACAAGCGTTTTGCTTTTCTTGCCTTTAGCAAATTATGTCGTGTCATGGATTTATATGAATGTGCTTGTGAAAAGGGAAACGGAAAATAATATACTTCAAAACAATTTTAAACAAAACAAATCATATAGGATGATGTGCTGTAAATATGTTATGTGATATAAAATAAACCAAATTTAAAAATCAACTAAAACTAATCTAAAAAGCGTGACCGAACTACGTAATCGAATTTTACTCGTTACTGCACCTCAAACTACAGAGAGAGCTAAACCGAATCAAATCTCGCAACAGGCCAACTAAAAGTGAACACGACGACAACGACTACGACATTCGCAACAATAGTCGGCTGGCCGCAAACCTGGTGCGACACGCCGTTGACTTCGATGAAGATGTTATTGAAGACGGCGATAAGAAGATTGACGAGCAATATGTTCGCTATGAGGAGATACACGCTCATGACTACAGGAGGCACCCAGTGGCCCACACGGCACTCCTCGTACCCGGGCACGCCACAAGGCGGCGCCATCTGCTCGGCAAATACTTCTCCGTATAACATGAAGTACGGTTGGAAGAAAACCTGCAAAAGTTAGTAGATGTAGGCGAGGGTTGCAACAAACTTGTTAGTTTAGATTTTAACAACGCGTTCACTGCAATAGATGTAATGTTTAAGGTTAGTTAGTCTGAAAATTGAATAATAAATGACATTGTTAGTTCAAAAGAAATGTGCAATGTCGCTTGTGTTGCGAGATATTTTCATTTAGACGAGATATTTGGGTAAATATAAAGATTTGTACGACAACAATTTACTTACTTCTCTTATTAAATACCAACTTGCTTCTTTATCTGGATACAATATAGCTTGTCTTGCCACTCCGAACGACATCAGTACAACCAACAATAGCACCACGAAGTATATCATATTCTTAACCATTTTACCCATCATCGTGACTAGAGGACCTGGAACAAGTATTGATACGTGATGATACTGAGAAGATCAGATTAGAATATACCTAGGTTAACATGTCTCTATCAGCATTGGTTGAAATAAAAATGAGTCGACAGTTGATGATAAAAATCGCAGACATTTTATGTAATAGAACAAGTAGGCAGAATGAATGCTAAACTACTAATGGGATAAAATATTTTTCATTTAAATTTCTAAATAATTTTATTTAAATATATTCCTTTCTTTTCTTATAATATTTTTTACACTGAATAGTCATAAATATCGCTCAAGGATTCTTCAAAGCGACCTCAGATAGATCAAGGACGTATTGGAGTTAGATCATAGCTGCATTACCACCCTTGAGGACTAGTTTGATCTTCGCATCTTCTATAAATGTGACTTAAGTATACTTTACCTTTGCAAATGGACGAAGTCAGCTAATTAATAAATTATTTCAGTGTGAATATTTTTGTTCATTTACGTAAGTTGCACGCAAATATACGAGCTACTTAACTTTAATGCCATGCCACTTGGCAGTCACACTTCAGTTCACATCCAGCAGTTAAACTACTTGGACATCCCCTCTGATTTGATGTCCTTCCCAATTTGTCCCCATTCCCTAAGAGGTCGTAAAGCGGACGAAACCGCAGCGTAAGCACTCATTCAATTTAGATAAATTGTTTACTCACTTACATAAACATGTTTTTGTTTATGTTCTTGGCTACTAAGCACTGGGAAAAATCTATTTGTGTATTCAGCTGTTTTAAATTTTCAAAGCCACCGGCAACCATCTAATTGGTGTCGTTCTAAACTATTTTCATGTTTTTATAAAGTAGGTGAGGATTTTATTTTATTGAGTAAAGATTCAATCTTATAAGTTTTTCCAACTTAGTCCTTAGTTGTAGGATATTTCTTAGCAATAACCCAAAGCTAACATTTAAATACGTTTATAGATTATTAGATGATATAATTATAGAAGATAATTATGTATGTTAATATTTATGGGGTTATTGCAGTTTTTTTATTCATGTTAAATGATTGAATTATCTTATTTTGTTCAAGCAAGCTTCTTGTTCTTTGTATAGATATTATAATATGGGACATGATAGATAAACTGATAGATACACAAATAAAAGAGATCCAAAAATCCGTTGATGTAAAAGCCTCTTAATATCTAG